>BHFT01003345.1:0-13584 GCA_004320025.1 Laticauda laticaudata | reverse complement strand
TTCTAGGTAGTCAGTTTGTGAAATTTTGCTGCATCCACTGATTAAATGGTCAACTGTTTCATCTTTCTCATTACAGAAGCGGCATTTGCTGTTGGTGCTGACATGCTGAATGTTTGCATTCATGCAATTATTATTATTATTATTATTATTATTATTATTATTATTATTATTATTATTATTATTATTGTTATTATTATTCATTTCCAACATGTTAATTGAGGGTCTAATATCATGTTATTAATGTGTTAATACTGATATAGGGACACAGTGGCTCGGTGGCTAAGACGCTGAGATTATCGATCAGGAAGGTTGTCAGTTTGGTGGTTTGAATCCCTAGAACTGCATAAGGGAACGAGCTTCTGTTACTTGTTCCAGCTTCTGCCAACCTAGCAGTTCAAAAGCATGTAAAAATGCAAGTAGAAAAATAAAGACCATTTTGGTGGGAAGGCAACAGCATTCCATGCACCTTTGGCATGTAGTCATGCCAGCCACATGACCACGGAAACGTCTTTGGACAGTGCTAGCTCTTTGGCTTTGTAACAGAGAGGAACACTGCTCCCTAGAGCTGGAAATGACTAGCACGTATGTGTGAGTGGAACCTTTAACTTTACCTAATACTAATGAATGATCTATTTGTGGACAGACATGAATGAAGGCTGCATAGATCTCTCACTTCTTTTTAGAAGATATCTGCCTTGACAAAACAGCATTTGGGCAGCACAGTTCCTGAGAGAGATTGATTCTAGCACATCCATAACAGGCTTAGTATTCCCTTTGGGTTGTTATAAACAAAATCTATCTGCACTAATGACTGCAGCAATAAATTCAATCCTCTTGTCATTTGATAACAATCTGCAGTTGGAGCTCTGACAGATAATAATAGAATTTACCCTTTTAAAGTTGTAAATTACTAAGAAAATGCTGAGCCTTAAGTTCTTGGTTATTTTTAAGCTGAATAAATTTTAGTATTACTTTCACTAAGCATACTATTAACATAAATAAACAGTATTTATTACTGTGGCTGAAATAAGAAATGCAGGTTGCCTATTTGTCATGCCTAGAACCCTCCCACATAGGTCTATTTAAGTTGCTTAAGGCTTGGAAAGAGATAGGAAAAAGGTACTTGCTATGCAGGATATGTCTGACTTGGGATCAGGTTATTTGGTCATTAGTCTACATCTTGCTAGACAAGTCAGTTGTAAGTAGCAGATATTCTATTACTAGGGTAATATACACTGACATTGGTCTATGTGATACAATTTTGCATCATTCAAGGGGATAATCCTGAAAGAAAATGTCTTTTAAAATAAAATAAAGAACACAGCCTTTTTATATTTTTATTTATTTATTTTTTATTTTAATTTTATTTAATTTGTCAATTGCTTACAAGATAATAGGTATAAGTATAAATATAGTTATGAATACATGGATACATATAAGAAAAATAAAAGAAACAATAGGACAGGGACACGCCCCCTACTGACCTCTTAGGAAAGGGGTGAGGTCAATAGTAGACAGTCTAAGGTTAAAGTTTTTGGGGTTTGGGGGAGAAACCACAGAGTCAGGTAGAGTATTCCAAACATTGACCACTCTGTTGCTGAAGTCGTATTTCCTACAATCAAGTTTGGTGTGATTAACCTTGAATTTGTATCTATTATTTGCTCTTGTATTGTTATGGTTGAAGCTGAAGTATTCATTGACAGGTAGGACATTGCAATGTATGATTTTATATACCATACTTAGATTGGATCGAAGGTGGTGTAGTTCTAGTTTTCTAGGTCTAGAATTTCAAGTCTGGTGGCATGAGGTATTCTACAACGAGTAGAGTAGTGGATAACTCTTCTTGTGAAATATTTCTGGACTTTCTCAACTGTGTTGATATCAGATATGTAATGTGGTTTTCAGACTGATGAGCTGTATTTGAGTATTGGTCTAGCAAAAGTTTTGTATTCTATAGTTAGTAGTGTAATATTACCAGAGAAAAAGCTACGTAGGATTAGGTTAACAACTTTTAACGCCTTTTTGGCTATGGAGTTACAATGGGCTCTAGCACTTAGATCATAATCAGGGGCTCTGTAACATAGTAAGAATCGAAATGTGTTATTTAAGGACAGTCAGTGTTCCATCACATTTTCAATATCTAAATTTTCTGTGAACATCAAAAAAACCCAATTGTTAATAAGATTTAATCAGTCCCAAGATTATATCTCTAAGTCAGAGGTGGGATTCAACATTTTGTACTACCAGTTCTGTGGGCATGGCAGGGAAAGGATACTGCAAATCCCCATTCCTTCCCCATCTCACTCATGTGCTTTCCAGCTCCATTCTCCTGTGCAGGGCAACAAAAGAAGATCCAGCCAATCAGCTGGGATTCAGTAGGTAGAGAATAGATGGGGGCAGGGCCAGTCAGAAGTGGCATTTCTGCTACTGGTTCTTCAGAACTGGTCAGAACCTGCTGAATACCACTTCTGCCTAAGTTGCCTGAATTTATTGTCCTTGAAAACTATATATTCCAGTATATTTTTTGTACCCTGTTAATCATAACAATACATTTAAATATACCTAGTCCTAGTCTTCTACCTCCTAATCTTAATATATTTATGGTAATAATAGATTCTATTATATATCTATATATGTGCTACTATATTCCCAATTTAAACTTTCCACTTATTTCTACTGGTTTTTTAATATAATTACTATATTGCAAGATATTATGTGTCTATCCATCATCTCTCAGTCTTTTTAGAATTTAATCATTTATTGATTTTTTGGGTGATTCTTTTATATTTCTCTCTTGGAACCATATCTGACTTTCTAACATTTTTGCATAAACTGGTTGTTCCCTCTGCCTTACCCTTTATTTCCTTCTGCTGCATCTTTTGACTATCCATCCATAACCTTTCATTATTTTTGGAAAATTGTACTCCCCCCTCCTTATTCTATTATAAGCTCTTAAGGGATTATCTATTTGATTTTTAATATTTATTGTTACTGTCTTTTCAGTGTTTTTATCTGCTTGTAACTTATTTTTATCTTCTTGTAATTTATTTTGTTTTATCTCCTCCACCACTCCTTCTAAATTCTTGCCTGTCTTCTGTGTATTATATTCAACTTTTTCCACTGTTTGTTGAGGGCTTTCTGTTTTTACATCTTTATCTTTAAATATTCCCATCATCTTCTTATAATACTTGGTCACTATTTCTAACATTACTTCATAGAACTTTATTGTTTTCTGCTGAGTCATATTGTACAAATTTAATAAACTTCTAATATTCCAATATCCAAATATCCAAAAACTCCAAGAAAAATCAATTATTAATAAAATTTGGTTAATCCCAAAATTATTCCTTTAAGTTTCCTAAATTTCTAGTCCTTAAAACTATAAATGTATACTTTACATTTTTTATAATTTCCCAGTTTACCTCTTCCCAATTGTCCAAATTTTAACTTATTTATGTTTTCTTCTTTTTCTCCCCCCTTCTATCATTTTTCTTGTTTTGCTTCATAGGATAATCTGTCACATGATGTTAATAACCCAAATCCAACTTCATCCACCAGGTTTCTTCAAATCTTTCAAATCCACTTTTCAATGCACAGTTCCAATAAAGTTTTAGTGTTTAATTTGCCTTATGGATCTTCAAAAAGCTCAGTAAATATTTCCCAGCATCCAAATCACCTACTAAGATAAAGTCAAGGTCAAGTAGCCTTCCAGGTGTTATTAAAGGCCCTGTCACACTGCCCAACGGATGCAAAACGTTTGTAAAAAGGACACAGCGGACGAGAAAAATGTTCCATCCGTTGTTATCCACTCTCAAAAGGAGCAAAAATTTGCATAAGCAGAGCGGATAACACGGAAAGGAATGGATGGGGGGAGGATGCAGAGCGGATGGAAAGTGGATGCATAGAGGATGCGTAGAGGATGCAGAGCGGATGCGTAGAGGATGCAGAGGGGATGCAGAGCGGATGCGTAGCGGATGATGCGGATGCATAGCTGCATCTGCTTTCATCCTTTCTCCGTCCGTGCTACTAACACTGCGCGTCCGTTCCGCTTCCTCCCTGCGTCCGTTTACCACTGGAACGGATTTGAGTTGCGCGGATGCGCAGCGGATGCCTAGCGGATATAGCAGATGCATAATGGATGCAGAACGGATGTCCCCCGTATGCCTAGATGATGCAGAACGGATGCATTGGATACATTTTCCGCTCAAAAGTTTTGAGCAGCTCAAAACCTTCTGAGTGAATGAAATGTCAATAGATGGATGCTGGACGGATAGAGAGGAAGCAAAATGGAGGCAGTGAGTACAGAATGGAAGCATCGCGTTAACCAATGGATGGCAAGTGTTTTTCTCCGTTTTACATCCTCTTTCCATCCATTGGTGCAGTGTGACAGGGGCTTTACTTTCTCTCTTTTCATCACTTTCCTGAGTTTTACATGTTGCAGTAATCTTATTTCTCCAGTAGAGGGCTCCCTTGCTTCCAATTCCAGTGTTCAACAGAGTGTAAATGTCAAAAACAGCTGAATGTCAGAGGGGTTAGAAATAGAAATCCTAGTGTCCCGGTTTCTTCAGATCAATGAGGAAAGTGTAATTTTCTCATGGTCGACAAAGCACCTTTATTTTTTTCACCACTCCTGCAGGATGGCTTAACCCTGGCAAGCAGTTGCTGCCTGCATTTCATAGAGCTCGGTAGAGCTCAGCTATCTTTCAGTCATTCTTGCCGTGATGTCAACTGGATGTCAACCATTATAATGGAAAAAAAATTAGCTGCTTTTACTTTTCTATAAATACACATGATGATTTTTAGGTAAGTTTGGCTTCTGATAACTACATAACTTTCTTTGAAATAGCACAGTCGTGGCTATTGTTTGTTACTGCCTTTTTAGGTTGGTTCTTTTTCAGCATTACAGTCCAGTCTATAATTCTGGCATCTTCTGGGATTTACATTTGTTCGTCTCTATAAATGTATCTTTAAACTTATTTGCTCTAAACACACACACACACACACACACACACACACAGACACTTATGTAGTAGATACATCATTCATGAGTATCAGGAGGAATGGCAGGGGGAGGGCAAAGTTGCAATGTAGGATATAATTATTTTGTAAATATAGCTATATTCTGCCCTTTTAATATTTCATATGTGATTTCTTTTGGCACCAGCAACTTTTTAATAACTAAATATAAATAATTCTCTAAACCTTGCCTTATATTGTCAGATCTCTAGTCATCTAGCTCCAGAAGTTGTTAATTAACATTATAAAATATCAGAAATAAAGCACAGTTAAGTGTTACTTTAAAAACATTGATCTGATTTGAGGGATGGGAGTGGAGGCCCTGTGCTATCCTGGCTCACTTCCTTCCTCTCAAGTCAATGTTGATAGGAGGGGAGAGATCCAGTTGTCACCCACTGCTTTAAGGGGTTCCTTAGAATTGGGACTCTCTCCGTTCCTGTCCAACATTTATATGAAGCCACTGGGTGAATTTATCTGCCACCATGGACTAAGGTACCATCGATATGCTGATGATACCCAGCTGTATGTTTCAGCCCGTGCTGAGTTAAACAGAATGTTGGAAGTGCAAACAAAAAAAAGGAACGTTTTTCCATATGTGGTGGCAATGTACGGAGGTTAAAAATATTGGAAGAATGTACAGAGATGGCTCTTTGAGATTACAAATTATAGATTGAAATTGGAACCAGAAACATATCTATTAAGTATGATTAAAGGGAATTTGAGCAAAGATAAATGATACCTTATTGTACACATCAAGAATCACCTTTGCACAAAGCTAAAAGAGTGACAAAATACCACCAGATGAAGCTTGAATTAAAAAAATAATGGATTGTGCAGAGCTAGACAAATTCACTATGGAATTAAAAGGCAAGGATGATCGAGAATATTATGCGATATGGGATAGGTGGTATGAATGGGTGAAGAATAAAGATAGAAATTGATGTAACTATACATCAATTGTATACTGTTGTAATACAATTCTATAAGGAAATTGATGCAACTATACATCAAATTGATGTATAGTTACAAAATGAGAAACATGTATATACAATGACACAAACACTGTTAATGGAAATGAGACTTTTGTATTTTTGGTTTTTAAAGAATAAAAATTATTTTTAAAATAAAAAAATAAAAAGGAGTATGAGTAGATGTGTGACTTATGACTGATCCTTGCACTGATGTCCGTCATGGCATCCCTGCAATCAGATGATCAAAAATTGGGCACTTAATAACTGGCATATATTTACAATGGTTTCAAGATCCTGGGGTCATGTTATGGTCATCTGTGACTTTCCCAGCCAACTTCCAACCAGCAAAGTCAACGTGGGGAAACTGGATTTGCTTAACTAAGCCATGACTCTTAATCTTAACAAATCTGGTGTTTTGTCCGGAAAACACGAGGTAGACCGGGTTCCAACAGCAAAGTCTTTATTTCTTAGTCAGAGTGTAGAAAAGGAACGTTGGCTAATGATATTCAGTCCCAATTATAAGTGGAGGAGTACCTGTACAAAATATCCCCCCAAGCCTGTTATACTTCTAATGATAAAAAAAATAAAATAAGGACCACCAGGTACAAATACTGTGCCCTAGCTAACCAGTTTTCTTCCTCTCCTGCAAGACATACGTATTTCAAAGCTTTCCAGGATCAACAGTTGCATCGAGATCAAGGAGACATAGAAGGATTGCATTCCTGATTTTGTTCCTTTCAAATACACTTCATTTGACCAATGCAGATTTTGTGCTGTATTCCAGCCTTGTTTCTGATTGTCAAGGGTCCAAATAACCTGCTTCCTCTAGGTGTCTTTGCTTTTGGAAGGCCATCACTTGCTTCACAATCTTTTCAAGAGAAGAAAGGTTGGAAACAGTTGATGAACTAGAATCAACAAAGTACTTAGTAAAACACCAGCAATAGGAGCCAAAATATAAAAAATACTAAAACCATTTAATAATAAATAACACAAAAACAATCTGGAGCTGAGTCTCAAAGTAACTAACTGATTCAAACATAGATAAATTCATCTTTTAAAAATTGACTAAACTAGATGACTTTTTTTCGTTTCTCCTGAAATTCTTCTTAGCTTTTTTCTGAGACACAATTTTACAGACAAATGCAACATATCTATCTATCTATCTATCTATCTATCTATCTATCTATCTATCTATCTATCTATCTATCTATCTATCTATCACAGGTATTTATCCTATAAATAAAAGAATATTAATTAAATCACCTTGAGCCATTATATGTCATACTAAACCTTAGATGATGAGAAATAAGATGTTTTCTCAGTAGTTTACCTTATGCAACTGTAAGAAAAAAAAAATTGATTATCTATAGATCATAGGCTTTGACAAGGCATGCCAAAGGTCGTGGTGAATCTCCATTCTTTTTGTCAATTGTGTAGGCCTATATAATTCCTCATTAACATGTTTAAATTCATCTTATTGTCCAGCATGCACAGCAATCTCTTCAGAAATTCTCAGGGCATTACATTAATTCCTGTCATCCTGCTCATCCATTCCCAATGCCAAATTGATCATGCCACTGAGCTTAGTGAAGGAGATAATTTATCAAGAGATTGCTCTCATCAGTTTGCCATTTTTTTTAATCCAGCTGTAAAAGGTTAAAGTTAAAAATTATATATTGTGCACATGTGTATTAAAAAGCTATTTTTTTCTGTTCAGAAAAACACAAGTACTTTAAATATGGAATTAAGGTAGATATATTGGAAGTATATTGACATTCTAATAAGGCTCAATTAGAAGCCTTTTTCATTTTAAAGGAAAAGCATGCAGAGTCACATTTGCTTATTATATCCAAATCATAAGGAAAGGAAAAACATAAACTTCTCATTGCAAGTGCAAGAAATAATACTGCCTATCACCCAGTGTCACCTTTCAGATGATGGCAAGGCATGGAGATTTGCCTCTCTTATTCAGACATTTTTTAAAGAGGCAGGATTTTTACAGGACAGGACTAAAGCAAGAACGCTGAGATTCAGTTTGGATCTTGTTGTTGTCTCCCATTGATGATGAATCCTTTTATTTCCATTCTGGAACTGTGCTCAGATTGCAAAGATAATTAAGCTTTGTCTTGGTTGTTCAAGGTCTGAAACTGCAAAACTTATTTTTGATGATTTGAGGTATGAATTTTATGAGATGTGAGGCATCTTCTTTCCCATTGGTGAGAATTCCTGCCAAAGAGCACTCTAGGCTTCTGTACCCTCCCCACTTCTAGTGGTTTCACAGTCTCCATAGCATCAGTTCACAATTATTTTGAGATTTCCTGCCAGAGCAGGAGGCCAGGGTTGGCATTCTCCTATGTTGATCGATTATTGCCCCACACTAATGAACACAAACACCAATGACAGAAGGGAACACTTGCTGGTGACTGTTTTTTGTAATCTGACATTGCTTCATGGGTTCAGCATGTGTTATTGAAAACAGATGCATGTAATGAATATAGACCCTTTGGAAACTTCTTCTGGCAAATTGAAGAATAAACGCTCAAGTGGAAGAACCAGCAACGGGGTGATGGTGAAAATCCAAAATCTATTATTGGTAATATTTATTTATTTGGATTTTTTTATTGTTCCATAATTCTTCAAAACTTGCTCAACTGAAGGTCAATTACCTGGAGAGCAGTTTGAAAACTCATCCCAATGTCCCACTAACCTGGTATCTAGGCTACTTTAGGAAAATGCTTCACCATTCTTCCTTTCACTTGGGTTTCCTGGAGATTGGTAGACCTGTGTTTTGAAATACTTTGAGAGATATATAGTTGATTCAGTATTTCCATACCTTTGACCTGTTAGGCATTTAAAAGGGCTCCTCTCTCCAAAATAACCATTCACACAAGTCAAAACTTGCCCACTGCATTTTCAAGAGAATGTTTGGTGACATTTCTGTTGTTAGCAGCTCAGATGTAATGTCTGCTTCAATTGTCCAAAGAAAATATGTATGGACAGTCAATGTAAGCTCTGTTATATATGCCTGCTCAAGTACTTGAAGAATGCATATTGAGGCAGACATGAGGAACAACCATAAAACTCCAATCTGACTTTACTTCTGAGTAATATCAGGGTCATTCTTATAACAATTCAATATCTTCTAAGCCATGTAACACCACATCAAACATATTTTTCTTTAGGGTCACTGTAAGAAGAATAATTTCTTATAAGCTACATGTCTTCAGGAAATCTTGTTGTCTTAGATTGGCACTTGGAAGACAATTCCTCAAAGAGCTCATTTTAGCCCTCGTATTAGAATTAGTTTCTATTGTATTAACTGTATGGTCAGATCTGGAGGTTTGCATATTGCCCAAGGGCATTGTGACTCTATCGGATCATTTATGGTATCTGCAATTTTGTCTATAAAATTTCTTTTTCTTTCTGTTTCATATATGCTCCTTGAATTAGGATTTTCAGTGATAGCCATTGGTCTCAAAATGGCAGGCACAACTGGGCAATCACAGCCACAAATATTTTTATGTGTATTGCACACATTACACATGTTGGAAGATATAAAGCTTCCATTGAATGATCATGACTAACATTTGGAAGTCAGTGATGTCCCTGACTTGAACCATCAGTGAGTTATATAACAGCATTTTATTGTATATTATATTTGGTCATACATTATAACTGCAGTCCCAAATCTACATATCTCTAAGTAAATCCAGAGAAATTTATTTTCAGATGAGCACATATGGATTTGATTTATTTGTATCAATTTAATTGGTGTCTTATTGTAACAATTCTGAAATAGAGTTGGGAGGGTATGATCAAATTATTGACTCTTCTTCATTGTTTCGTTTTTGCAATGATTTTAAAATATTCTTCCTCAAATGGACAGTTGATGTTTCAATTTTCATAAATTCTATTATAATTATTGATGGTTTTATGACTATCAATTTTGTCAATTTCAATGCTGAGAAAAACTTTTATAACTATTGACATTCACAATGATTTCTCTAAGTTTTATGCTAAAGCTATTTTATTTTCTAGCAAACTTTTTCTTGCTCCCGGGTCTGAGATCACACTCTCTCTTTTTATATCAAAGAGTGCAGTGACTAAAAAAGCCAAATACTGAAATGATCACTGTATGGCTGCAGACAATCAAATTAATGATTCATTAAGGACTGATGTGTTTGAGACCAATCAATTATGGTTTATGTTTTACAGACTTGTAGGAGAAGAGGTGAACTGATCCTCCTTTACTGGAGTAGTCTGAAGTAGTAAGCAAAATGACCCTGAGGGACAGATATGAATAGGGTTTTTGTAAGTAGTTTCTTTTTAATTACAGATCCAATAATTAATACCTCCTTCACTTATGTGAAGAAGAATGGAAGCCATTTTCAGAAGACTTTGTAGCCTGATTCTCAATCTTATTCAATGTTATGAAAGCATAACTATTTTAATATTACTTGCATTCTAATATTTTCCATTGACTATCTTTTAAGTAAATCACTCAAATCTCATTATAGTCTTAAGAAATTAAGTATTTTAAATCACATTTACATTATTAATTTCTTAATTACATATTCTGCATTTAAATTTGCTTTTGTAAAAAACATTTGTTCCCAATTGTGCATGGTGATGATTATTTTCTAGTTTCTGAAGAAGTTTTGGTTTAGGATAGATGCTCTGCATGGAAAGAGTAGACTTAAAAAGTCAGTAAGTTGTATAATGATCCCATAACACATATCTTTTACCTATCATGGAACATCCTTTGGAAGAGCAGACTCTAAGCAGGACAGTTGTCTTTGAAAAAGGTTGGCTATAATTGTACTCCTTTCAGCATTTCCCATGCATATTATTCTTAATTCTATATTACAGGGAGAGAGAAGAGCATGGCATTGATTAAAGAATTAATAGTATCATCTATAGAAGCTATGTTGTAATTAAATAACTTTTGATTCCACCACTGTGTCTCTTTTGGATAGAATGAAAGAACACAGGTCTGATGGAAATGGTACTGGGTGAGATTTTGAAATATAGCTATTTATCCAATGGGTTGAAGAAAATTGTTATTGTGGCAAAAATAGAAATACTTCATTTTAGTAGAGATTTCAGTAGTTGAAGTACAATTTATCACTTTTGTTGATGAAAGTAAGGAATAAGTAGTTTTATTTATATGAAGAAAGCAAATTTTTAAGAGAGAGTATTTATTGGAATTTTGCACAGTAGAAATGCACTGAGTTAATTTCTTTGCTTTCTGCAAACATAAGAAAATAATGAATTCCTCAAACCAATTTTGAAAGAAGCTTATGGCTGCTTGCCAAAGATTTATCACCAAAGATGGATTTATTGTGACTGACACTTAAAATAATTTGACAGATTGCCTCATAAAAGAGAAGCTTTTACTTTTTTCTAAAATACTTTCCAATAAACTTTCCACTTAAGAGCTTATTCCATTTTTGTCGAGAACTGAGACGAAAGTTGCTGTGAATACTTAATGCAGGGATGTCAAACTCGAGTTGCCACATTATCATCTTCCTTTGCTAAAATGGGGGTGGGCGTGGTCAGCACATGATGCATCTGTCCTGTGGACCGCAAGTTTGATATCTCTGACTTACCTCACAAGTTGATTCCTGGTTGTCCAGAGCTCTGTTGCAACAATAATATTGAAATTCTTGTTCTTTCTTGAATCATATTACATATTACAACAGGCGCTAAAACATCTTCTAGCATATTACAACAGGTGCTAAAATATCTTCTAGCATAATCTTATATACCAAATAGAGTAGAGTGTATTCCCAGTAATATTTCCCTATGTAGAAAATGTGCTCAACTCAAGACAGGAGAGAAAATACAGAAAGCAAAATCATAGTCATACACTGACTACAACCATCCCCCCAAACTCACTGGAAATACATAGAATTGGAATTTCAAAGGATTGATAGGAAAATGATCCATGAATCTTTTGCAATCTTTTCTGATAAGAATCTTTTCTGATAAGCAAGCCCTTATCAGGAGCAAAGAATATGAAATTGCCAGGAACAAAATTCATCTTTCCCCATTAAAAGAATGGGGAAAGGACCTACCATAGTAGCTGAAAAAGGACCTACCATAGTAACTGAAAAAAACCCAAGACATGATTGGGTATATATTCTCTAGTATCTGTGGGAGACACAGAGTAACTCTGGTATATGTGGGGAAATTTGTTGTGCTATACCCACCATGCTATCACCAACTATGGCATTAATTGCAGAGTCACCAATACTAGGAAACCAATACTTCCCCTTAGTGGGAGTTATTGTTCTCAGTTCTTTTGAAACCACTTGTCACAGAAGTAGTTTAAGGCCCTGTCACATTGCCCAACGGATGGAAAACGGACACAACAGACAAGCAAAATGTTCCATCCATTGTTATCCGCTCTCAAAAGGGGAAAAAATTTGCATAACCGGAGCGGATAACACGGATGGGGGGAGGACGCAGGGCGGATGGAAAGCAGATGCGAAATGGAAGCCTAGTGGATGGAAGCGGATGGAAGTGGATGGCACATCCGCAGGGCTTCTGGGGGGCCTCAGCAAAGCGGACGCGGAACGGATGAAGCAGATGCAGAGCGGACGCCGAGCGGATGCACAGCGGAAGCCGAACGGATGCCTGGCATTAATTGTGCATGCGGGGGGGATGCATTGCGTAAGCCACGCGGATATAAAGGGAAGCAGCTCGCATGTGGCCAGCATGTCGGAGCGAGGAAAGACCTGTTCTGCACGGGATATATCGGAGTCTTGCCTGCCTGCCTGCATGGCCTGCCTGCAAAGCACGCTTGCTGGTCAGCCTTCCATGCCAACGCGCTGGCCCTCCAAGCCTCCTGGCCAGCGCTCCACTGGCCAGCCTGTGGCTCTGCTGGCCTGGCGCTTGCCTTAGCCTATGTGTGCTGCAGCAGCAGGCTGCTCTTCCCGACGCTCCCTGCACTGGGCAGTCTGCCATCCAGCGCCTTGGTGCCTGCCTGCTGGCCTTCCTAGCCAGGCTTCCATGCGAGCCTTGGGTGGCCAGCCATCCCTGCCAGCCTTTTGGTGCCTGCAAGCTGCGCTCCAGCTCACCAAGCCAGCCAGGCAAACCCACAACCATGGGGAACGAAGAGAAAGTGCGCAACCGCGCGGCCCGATGCCACTGGAAGAGGGATCAGGCAGCGCCTGCCCTGGCCCCGGCTGTCCTGCTGGACTCTGGCTTCTGTATGGGTCTTCTGCTGCTGGCTCGGACGCGTCGTTCTTCTGGTGGCTGTGAGCTTCGTGTGGCTGCGCAGATGGGCTTCGTGCTGGCATGTTTTGCGGCTGAAGTCGTGCTGAAGCTGCTCCTGGCGGGTGGTGCTCTTGCATGCTGCGTACCTGGCTGAAGCTGCTCCTGGTCCTCGCTGTCCGCTTCGCTCGTGCCTGCCTCGTCCTGACCTTGTGCTCCTGGACTTGCTCGTATACCCTGCTGCAGTCCTGCTCATCGCTCCTGGTCCCTGCTTCGTCGCTCGCCTGGTCCTGCGCGCTGCTGGCGTCTGGTGCCTGGCCTGTGCTGATACCTGGCGCTCCTGATCCCGCTTACCTCTCGCTGCTGCTGCTGATCCTCG
>BHFT01003344.1:0-31585 GCA_004320025.1 Laticauda laticaudata | reverse complement strand
GTGGAGTCTTGGAGTAGGTCTGTCAATTTTGTTTCGTAGTCTTTTCTATCCATTATTACTGTGGCATTCCCTTTGTCCGCTGGAAGTATGATTATGCTGTTATCATTCTTGATTTTCTTCACAGGAAAAAGGGAATGAAACCAACGCCTGGAACAAATTACACTTTGGTGACCAACTTCATTCTTTTTGGACTCACAGAACACTTGAAAATGCGACAATTGCTCTTTGCAATGTTTTTAATTGTCTATATTGCCACTCTGCTCGGGAATCTTGGGATGATTTTATTAATTTGGATTGTTCTCTAGTTGCATACCCCCATGTACTTCTTTATTTGCAGCCTATCCTTTTTAGATGCCTATTACTCCACTACCATCACACCTATAATGTTGGTGACCTTTTTAGTGGATAGGAAAACCATATCTTATGCCTCCTATATCACACAATATTGTTTCTTTGCAATATTTGCCACAACTGAATTCTTCCTATTGGCTGCTATGGCATATGATCGCTTTGTGGCCCTCCGCAACCCTTTGCTCTACACTTCAGTGATGACTAAGAGGCTTTGTATCAGATTGATAGTTGGCTCATATCTATGGGGAGTTGTGAACTCTATGATTCAAACTTGTGGTTTGTTAAGATTGTCCTTTTGTGGCTCCAGCAGCATCAATCACTTTTTCTGTGATGTCACCCAGCTTCTGAAACTGGCTTGCAATGACGTATCTATGAATGAGATGCTGATGTTCACTTTTGGCTGCTTGTTTGAAATGAGCACCTTGCTGATCATTATTACTTCTTATATATTCATTATTACTGCAGTTCTAAGGATTCACTCCATGGAAGGGAGGCATAAAGCATTTTCTACCTGTACATCCCATCTCACAGCAGTGGCCATATATCATGGAAATATTCTTTTCATGTACTTCCGGCCCACTTCTAGCTATTCCTTTGACACTGACAAAACAGCATCTGTGTTTTACACAGTAATAATACCCCTGTTGAATCCATTGATCTACAGCTTGAGGAATAAGGATGTAAAATATGTCATGAAAAAAGTGTTTGGAAGAGAACTGGGGTCCAAATAAATATCTCTTTTACTTTATCTTCAGAGTGAACAAAGAAAAATGGCCACATTTCCGAAAAAAATATGAAGTCTTAACAAAGAATTTCTTAATGTAGATTATATCTCAAAATAAAAACAAACAACAAATGATGTAAATTTGATAAAATATCTTTTTCAGAGGAATTTCTGGACATAAATTGCAAGGCAAATAGCAGGATTGGTAAATGATCTTCCCTGGTCCTTGATTTTGCTTAAAATAACTTAAAGGATAAGAGAAATATCTTTATAGCCACTCAATAATTTTAAATCTCACTTAGTTTTCCTTCTGCCCTCCTCTCAATCATATATACACTCACATGAACAATGCACAATTTTATTCTCTCTTTTGAAAGTTTCCAATATTCCACTTTAATTATTCCAACCCACACAGAAACATCTGTTCACAGAGATCTCTAGTCCTTGGAAATGCATTTTGAAGATACAGACCTAATGACAGTATGAGAATGGTGTTTTCCTCTCTACATGCTTTTCCATGGAACAAAAGGTTCTCTCTGAAAATAAGTGTTTGCACTGTAATAAAGAATGTCCAATGCAATTGTCTTTTCATAATAGACAGCTTGTAACTCATAGAATAAAGCCATACAGGTAAAACTTGAAAAATAAGAATATCGTGCAAAAGTTCATTTATTTCAGTAATGCAACTTAAAAGGTGAAACTAATCTATGAGATAGACTCATTACATGAAAAGCAAGATAGTTCAAGCCATGATTTGTCATAATTGTGATGATGATGGCTTACAGCTCATGAAAACCCTAAATCCACAATCTCAGAAAATTAGAATATTACATGCAATCAGTAAAACAAGGATTGTACATAAAACAATATCCGACCTCTGAAAAGTATAAGCATGCATACTCAGTACTTGGTTTGGGCCCCTTTTGCAGCAATTACTGCCTCAGTGCAGCGTTCCATGGAAGCTATCAGCCTGTAGCACTGCTGAGGTTATAGAAGACCAGGCTGCTTCAATAGAGGCCTTCAGCTCTTCTGTATTGTTCGGTCACATGTCTTTCATCTTTCTCTTGGCAATGCCCCATAGATTCCCTCTGGGGTTCAGGTCAGGCGAGTTTGCTGGCCAATCAACCACAGTAATCCCACAGTCATTGAACCAGGTTTTGGTGCTTTTGGCAGTGTGGGCAGGTGCCAAGTCCTGCTGGAAAANGTCCTGCTGGAAAATGAAGTCAGCATCCCCATAAAGCTTATCTGTAGAAGGAAGCATGAAGTGCTCCAAAATCTCCTGGTAGACAGCTGTGTTGACCCTGGACTTAATGAAGCACAGTGGACCAATACCAGCAGATGACATGGCTCCCCAAATCAACACAGACTATGGAAACTTCACACTGGACTTCAAGCATCTTGCAATGTGTGCCTCCTCATTCTTCCTCCAGACTCTAGGTCCTCATCCAAATGAGATGCAAAAGTTGCTCTTATCAGAAAAGATTTTGGACCACTGAGCAACAGACCAGTTCTGTTTTTCTTCAGCCCATTCTTACACTTTATATTAATTATTCATGAAAATTATCTCACCATAGCTGGGAAGATAGTGGTAATCTATCTGGCCCAGGACAGCTTTCCCATGAAAGCGCCACTTAAGGCCCGGTCCCATTGGCCAACGGATGCAAAATGTATGCATAAAGGATACAGCGGATGAGCAAAATTTTGGGATGGCTCCATCCACTGTCATCCGCTCCCAAAAGTGGTGAAAATTTGCATAAACAGAATGGAAAAGAATGGAAAAGAATGGAAAAGAACAGAAAAGAATGGAAGAGAACGGAAAGGAACGGAAAAGAACGGAAAAGAACAGAAAAGAACAGAAAAGAACGGAAAAGAACGAACGTGGGTAAGATGTTAGTGGATGTTAAATGGATGTTTCATAGGAAGCCTAGCGGATGAAAGCGGATGGAAGCGGATGAGACCTCTGAATGGGGTTTTTCCGCGGGAGAATTGGAAGTGGACGCATAGCGGAAGGGCAGAATGCATTAGCGGTATGAAGCGGATGCATCACGGACGCCTAACAGGAAAAACAAAGGGGAATTGCCGCGTGGATGTATATCGGATGCAAAGCATTCCACTGTGCATATGGGAGTAATTGGAAATTGCCCGTCAGCTCTGTGGATATAAGATTGCGGCACGTCATTGCAGTCAGCATATAGGGGAAAGATGTGCTGCCAGATTCCCATCTTGCAGGAACACCATGGTTCATTCAGTCGGCCAAGAAGAAATCCGTGCCTACTCTTTCAAGGCCCTGGCAAGGTGAAGAAGGCCCAGAATCCAGCATCCAACCCCCTGGCACTGAACTCTGAAGCTATTTGCTGCTGCTGCTGCTGCTGCTGCTGCTGCTGCTGCTGCTGCTGCTTGCTGTGCTGCCTGCTGCTAATGGTGGACCAGCCCCAAGGCCCTCAAGTCCCTCAAAAGCCCTGCTGCTAGAAGGCCCTCTGCTGCTCCAAGCCCCTGAAGCCCTGAACAATCTCCAAAAGCCTGATGCTGAAGCCCCTGAAGGCCCTGCGAAGCCCCTGCCAGAGGGAGGAAGAGGCAAGGGAATGAGATGGAAGAGGAAACAGAGACACCATTACTCGAGGGAGCATAAGGAGAGGTGCTGGAATGGCTTGAGGGAGAAATGGAGTACCTCTGGAGAAAAAAAAAAAAGGGGCCACAGACTCTATTGCGACAACAAGAAGAAGCAGGCAGCTTGGAGAGACAAGGCAGAGACCTGGGGTACACTGCAGAAGTACTTCTAGGGATGGTTGGAAGCACATGCACACCTGGTATGGGCAAGCTTACACCTCAACAAATCTGGGCAGGCTGCTGTCAAGCTCAGCTGACCAGGAGATGTATGTCATGGCCAAGTGCAGTTTCCTGGAGGGTGAGATCCGCCACTGAGGAGCAGCCCCTCTGAGACCCCTCTCCCTCAGACAGCCATAGACAGCCAGTCCTCTTCTAGCCAGGAGCCAGCTACCCTGTCAGGCAGGTGTCTTCAGAGGGCCCCACAGCAGAGACCCCCCCCCCGACAGCTGCACTCCACATGCCAGCAGACTTGGAGGATCCCATGGAGGAGATGCCCTGCTGTCACAAATGGAGGAAGAAGCAGCAGCTACCAGAGGCCAACCCACACGCACAACCGGCTCCAGAGGAGCAGGCAGAGAGGCAGACTGGAGGGCCAGACCACAGTGTGCTGTTGGACACCAGGGACACAATGAAGACCAGCACAGAACTTCTCAGCTGGTCCACTTGGACAAGCATCCTTGGCCGACACCTTCATCACCTACGTGAGCCAGACCCTGAGGGACCTGCCCGAGGGCCCAGTACCAGGTGATGAAGAGAAGATCACAGCACTTCTGCACAACCCTCAAGGCCAGCTGAAGCTGCTCCTACCCAGTCCAGGTCTGCTGCCTCCACCCAGGTGATGTCACACAGCCTTCCACAGCTTTCAACAGCCCCCTCACCTACCAAGGCTATGAACTCAGGACTTCCCACAGCAGAAGCAGAACTTCCCAGTCCAGGCCCAGGTTCATTGGACGTCACAGAAGCCAGTCCTCACCCAGCTGCAGACCAGACAGCCCACTACACTCCTCCCAACCCTTCCTCCACCCTACAGCCAAGCCCCGTCAACAGACCATCTGTCATCAGTATTGGGCCTGACATCCAGGTCCTTGATGAAGGGCCTCTCAACATCATCGCGACTGAGTCAGCTCTCGGATACTTTCCTGAACACACCACCACCTGTTGTACCCTCAGGCCAAGCACCCCAATGGTGCCTCAGACCAGCACTCAAGCCACAGCCACCTCCACAGTCCCTGCCCGCTTAACAGCTGAGACCAGGGACATGACTCAGAGTATGAGAATAGTGTCAGAGACTGAGTTGTTTACTTGTTAAGTTTATCTTTGCTTAAGACACTTTACTTGGTTCATTTTGCTTATTTAATGCAGTCATAAAGTTTACCTAAGAAAGTTTATCTTTGCTTAAGACACTTAATACAGTTTACTGGTTCATTTTGCTTATTTAATAAAGTCATAAATTTACCGAAGTTTATCTTTGCTTAAGACACTTAGTTTACTTGGTTCATTTTTTTTTACTTAATAAAGTGTTGGTGAAAACTTTGAAAAAATGGTTAAGCCTTTGCATTGCTTGTGGGATAGATAAACTTCCAGTGCAAGCATAGTGGGACTGTAAGGTCCACCATCCCAGCTGCCACACATATGGACCTTTATTATCAAAAACAATTTATTCATTGATCAACATATTCAAAATAAACAAAGCTCTTTTTTAATGCCTATTCATTGTAGGACCACTTCAACATACCATGGCAGCAATCTCATCAGTGTTATGCAACAGGCTCAAGGAAGCATCCATTAATCATCTATCATCCTGTCTTGCCACTCCACTGCTCCAGATGGGGAGTTTCACCAGTGTCTCAGGAGGTTGCGCTGCTTCTTCCCTTCACGTGAAGCTCTGTTGGGGCCTTGTAACATCCACAGTGTCTATCAGGTTTTCGCCCTTGCCTCCATTCACCAGGCTCCATGTCCCCATTGCCTTGTTGACAGTCCACAAGTCTGTTCTGCAAGACTGGGGTAGCGGGTGCGCATGAGATTGTGCAGGATGCAGCAAGCTTCCACAATGCTCCTCACAGTCTGTGGCATTGCTGCATGGTGGTGAGAAGTATCTGGAACCTGTTGGCCAGGATGCCAAAAGCATTCTCCACACCCGTCTTGCCCTGACAGCCTGTAGTTGAAGTTTCTCTCTTCACGGGTGAGGTATCTTGAAACTGTACGGCTTCATGAGGTAGGTCTGGGGGAGAACGCATCATCACCAATGATGAAGTAGGGCAATCTTGTTGTCATTGGGTAGGGGTTGGACCTGGAAAACCCATGATGAGGTTGTGTTCCAGCCCATCCTTGAGGTCACTGGCGTTGTATACCTGGGCATCTGAAGCTGACCCCTTGCCTGAAGCGATGTAGATGAACTTGTAGTCAGCATCAACCATGGCAAAGAGGATGATACTGAAGAAGCCCTGTTGTTGTAATAAGTGGACTCTGAGTTGGCTGGAGCTTTGCAGGCCACGTGCTTCCCATCTATGGCTCCAACGGTGTGGGGAAAGTTTCCACTCTGATACCACTCTTCTGCAAGTTTTCTCCAGCCTTCTTCAGTGGTGGGGCACCTGAGGAGCTCCTCCAATGGTATTCTTCGATGATGGCCTGTACCACTTCTCTGACCACTTTGCTGATGGTGTTGTGTGGCACCCTCCATGCATTCTGCATGTTTCTGTATGTGGTTCCAGAGGCCAGGTGCCGCAGAGTCAGTGCCACCTTTCAGTCCAGGGTCCAGGTTGGGATGGAAGTTGGTGCTAGGCTTGGTCAACATGGGTCTCAGACACTCTACAAGTTCATCAAACATGTCTGGTGGCATCCTCATGAAGTGATGAATGCATGCGGGTCTTCATTCCTCAGCTCCACCATCAACTGGTCCATACAGTCCAAACTCCCTTCTTCTCATGATCCATCCTCAGACCACACAGCTCTTGGACGTCTCCTTCTTTCTCCTTCTGTGTAAAACTTGATACAGTTCTGAACAGGTTTTGGTTCTGGTGATGAATGAGCGCAGCTATTCATACGGGACTGTGTCATCATCCATGGTGGAGAACAATTGATGATGTTGAAGACCAAGACAAGGGTGATGAGGTCTGTACACCACGGCTGCTGTACTCATACTGAGATCCAGATGATTTTCTTCCCCTTTTTATAGAAAATATCGGTTGTCCACTAGGTGTCCTTCTACATACTCTAGACATACTCCAAACATCCTAAATATACGACATACATCCCAGATACAAACATTTTGTCCTTTTATTTCTGTTGCTACTAACGCTGTGTAGACGTTCCGTGTACCTTTGTTTTCTCCCTCTTTCCATTTTCAGTTGCAGCGGATGTGAGTTGAGGGGATGGCCAGAGGATGCAGAGAGGATACAGTGGACTTTTATAGATGATAACGACATAGAAACTTTTTGTTGCCCGTATATGTCGCGGATGTACATCATACGCGGCGGAAAGTTCATCCGTTCACAAATTTTTGTGCAGCTCAAAACTTCTTGCATGGATGAATCGCAGTGGATGGGATGCTCGATCGATAGAGCGTATGAAACATGTATGCAGTGAGTACACAACGGATGCATAGCATTTTCCAACGATTGGCAAGCTTTTTTTAATGTTACATCCTCTTTGCATCCAGTAAGTCAGTGGGACCAGGCCTAAAGGACACAGGAGCCCAAGTAAAAGGTTCAGTAGGATTGTGACATGGCCCAATAGGATTGTGACATAGCTTAGCTGTCTCAGATAAAACCCAGGAGGGTTTTTATCTGAGTCAGCATCAGACACGTGAAATGGCCTCTCCTCCTGCCAAGGGTGTCTTCATCTCTGGATTATTTTAGATATCTTTCACAAAAACTTAATTTTTTATTGAACATCTGTTAACATCTACTAATATTTAATTTATTTAACACATTTTATTTTTAAAAAATTGCTAGATAACAAAGGAAATAAAAAGTGCAATGCTATTTTATAATTATTACAAACTGATTTGGACCTTTTTAACATGAGAAGCAATATATGATTAGTTTTAGTAAGCATGGATATAAATGTGTAAATAAGATAAAGGTTCCCCTTGCACATACATGCTAGTTGTTTCCGGCTCTAGGGGGTGATGCTCATCTCTGTTACAAAGCTGAAGAGCCAGAGGTGTCCAAGGATGTCTCCGTGGTCATGTGGTCAGCATGACTAAATACCAAAGACACACGGAACGCTGTTACTTTCCCACTGGTCCCTGTTTTTCTACTTGCATTTTTTACATCCTTCCAAACTGCTAGGTTGGCAGAAGCTGGGACAAGTAAGAGAAGCTCACTCCATTATGCAGTGCTAGGGCTTTGAACCACTGAACTGCTGACCTTTCTGAGGTCAGCGTCTTAACCACTGAGTCACCGTGTCCCTATGAAAAGTGTAAATATGCAGCCCTTAATCCAAATACCCAGCCCAAAGCAGCCTTTTAGACTCGCTGTCAAATTTAAAGTAACTATTATAGTTTTCTCCCCACTCCCCTTCACCTTTTTCTTATCTATAATTGATGTACAGTATTATCAGGGACCATCCTTGCATTTCAGTAATCAATTCTCCTTTAAGAGAGGGAAGTATAAAGTGGTACTAATACTTTACGTGATCTTGATTTTACCCCTCCGTTAATGCAACCTAGGACTGCATTGGCTTTTTTGGCAGCGGCTACACACTGCTGGTTCATATTTAAGTGATCGTCCACTAGGACTCTAAGATCTCTGCTATGAGGCAGGTTTCACCTCATCTGTACCTGTACATTTGGTTTTCTTGCCTAAATGTAAAAGCCTTACTTTTCTGTGCATTGAATATCATTTTTTTTAGATAAGGCCCAGTTGTCAGGGTTCCAAGTAACATACCCACAGCAAACAAAACTCCAAGGCAGGTAGATTCCTCAAAGAATAGCTTTACTGGATATGACATATTGGTACGGGCTGGTGAAAACTAACTCTAAACATTCCCATGATTTTTACCTAATTAAAAGTAGAAGTTTTTTGCTTTCTCAAAACAATCAGTCACATGGTCCAATCAGGATACAGTCCAGTTGCTAGGTGACCCCAGTCTCCTCCTTCCAAGCTCCTGCTGAAATGGCCTTGGTTCCCAAGAGAAAGTATCATATTTTGGCTACAAACTCCAGCTATCTCTCCTACCCCCTCCCTATCCCTTAGCTCCAGCTGTGGCACCCTGAAGCCTCAAAATGGCCTCAGTCAGGTCAGCTTCAGGGTTGACACCTGTGTTTAAGTATGTCAGAATCCACCTGAATCTTGAGCCTATCTCCTGTGATGTTGGCAATTCCTGCCAGTCACCTTCCAAATTTGATGAGCAAGTGGCAGTAATGAAAGGAAATGATTTTTCCTAGTACCTATAAGGTAGACTTCCTCTTACAACCATTTATTTAATGACTGAATATCATAAAAATAAGTTTACAATAGCACATGATGAATTTTGACAGGTCCTCATGCTTACAACCATTGCAGCATCACATGATCAAAATTTGGGCACTTGGCAACCAGCAGGCATTCCAAATGGTTGTGGAATCTTGGGGGGTAGGGTGGGGTGGGGTCATATGATTACCATTTCCCAGAGAGCTTCTGAAAAGCAAAGTCAATAGAAGAAGTCAGATTTGCTTAATCATGGCAAAAAGGTTGCAAAAATCAGGCACCGCTCAGTTAATAATCTCATTATTTAGCAATGGATGTTGCAGTCTCAATTGTAGTCATAAGTTGAGGACTACCTATATTAACATTGCTCCTGAATGTAGCAGACTGGTTCATGATGAACTAGAGAAATGAGATTTGGGTGGGGCTCACTTTAAAGGTTTTCAGGGACAAACCTGTCTTGCAGAATGCTTGAAATTAATACGGAAGCCAATTAACCAGGTTTTGTTTTTCATTTAATAGGCATTTGCAGTTATTTTGTGTTATTCTTTGCAAGTGTTTTTCTCAAAATCAAATTTGTGTACGACTTGATCATTTTTTCAAAGCAATCTTTCTGTGGGATATAAATCAAATAACTAGAGAAAGAAGGAAGAACATTTTTCAAGTAAAATTTCAACCAAGACTAATTCTTTTGGAAATAATATTTGCTCCCAAGAATTCAGAGACCAAGAAAGGCCCAAGCAGTCATACAGCAAAAAAATTTTTTTATCTCTATGTGACTTTTGTGGAAATGCCAGTAGATTGTCCCCTCTCTTGTGAGGAGAAGGTGAAGGTGGAGGAAAGAGACAGTCTATTTCTATTTGTTTTTTGGGTAGCTGAAGATCCTCCAAGCTAGCATTTAGTTCAAAGACCACCACAGTAGACAGTGGTGGCCCCAGGTACCAGTCAGAAGAAACCCAGATGTTCCTGGCTGGAAAAAATAACTAATGGATCTGGCATCTGAACTCAGCAGCTGCCAATAGGCAACTCATATGCAGCTGCAGATGTTACTGTTGTAGCTGGCATGCTTCGGGGAAAGCAAAGAGTGTAGAACAAACCTGACACCCCAAGAGGATGTGTTTTCGGCTTAGCACAGCACATGTTTTATATGCTTTCCCAAATACTGGGGCTTCTTAGAGGAATCCCAGATGTTTCTCAGCCCCTAAAACAAGGGCCTGCTGAAAGAATTTACTTTGTAGTGGATCTGAAATCTGTGGCTCTTACCATGAAGCTCAGCTTACTTGACTTTCTACTTTCTGCTAACTCCTTTTGTCTTTTGGATTTGACTTTGAGGCCAGGATAGTCTGGCACCTTTGCTGTGACCCTTAGTATAAATTCACCTGAGCATTGACGTGCTATGTTCTCCTGCTGAAATCCAAATCAGTTGGCATAATATGAAACCAACAGGCAGGCAAGAAGGAATATTAGCAGTCTTGACAATTGTACAAAAGTGACAATAAACTAGGAAAGCCTAAAGCCAGCAGAATGAAAAAGAACAATGCAAAAATATAAACAATAGGAAACATTAAAAGCTTGCTACATTTTTTCCATGCATATCATTATTAATAGAGAACTTGGGGAGTGAGGAAACTTCAACTAACAAATTAACAGTCAGCCATCAACACTCTAATTAATAATTAAAAGCCACAAACAATCAGGCGCCATATAAATACAACATGTAGAACAACTCAATGCACATTCTGGAGAGAGAAAGGTTTCCTGAGGATGGGCTCCAACACAATCCTGAAAACTTGAAAGAATACATCATTGGTTCCTGTGGCTAAGCCAGATTGGATCCTGCAACATTATCCTTGGACATATATATGTGCCTTCATTTCAGGGAGGTCACAGTCCAAAATCCTCAGGATGGCACCAAAAGAGGGAATACCCATTAGCCCAATCCTATGTATGTTTCTCTCTAATGCAATTTCATCTGTGAACTTGAAGATCTTTAGCCTAGGTGCATAACAGCATTTATCTAAATCGGGTAGAGGTGGTATTCAGCAGGTTCTGACCAGTTCTGGAGAACTGGTAACAGAAATTTTGAGCAGTTTGTTGAACCGGCAAATACCACCTCAGACTGGAGATTGTACAGTATCCTTCCCCTGCCACCAAGCCACACCCACAGAACCTGTAGTAAACAAATTTGAATCCCACCACTGATAGGAGTGTCAAATTCACGTTGTCACATCATCATCATGTGATGTATTACAACTTTTTTCCCCTTCGCTAAACCGGGCTGAGCATGGCCAGCATGTGATGCATCCAGCCCATGGGTTGCAAGTTTGAAGCCCTTCATCTAAATTAATGTTTCTCAACTTCAGCATTTTAAGATGTGTGGATTTCAACTCCCAGGATTCCCCAGTCAGCAGGAATTCTGGGAATTGAAGTTCACACAACTTGAAATTGCCAAAATTGAGAAACACTGGTCCAATGTTAATGGAAGTGTCACGGTACAAGGCTGGGATCCAACTGAATGAGTTACCAGAAGGAGCTGTTTGAAACACAGAGTAAATAAGATCAGTCTCCATGTGGGCAAGCCAGATCTGGACTTGAGATGGGTAAGAGTTTCATTTTTTAAAAAAGTACTTGCTCAAACTCACAAAGTTCTTTCCAAATAGGGTGGGAAAAATAAAAGGGGGATGGGAAGACAAGGGTGGGGAGGAGAATAGGAACACATACAAGATAAAATAAAATTGACAAATATGTCCATCCAGGCAAATTGTCTTGAATTCTTAACCTTTGCAAATATAGGTTTGATTCCGAAAACATTTTGATGTGATTCTGCCTGCCATCCCTACCCTCTGTGATTTAGACATGCTACTCCCTCCCTGCATCCCAGGATCCAGCCCCATAACCTTATCAGCTACATACAATTCACCAAAAATACATTATTACATGCACACACAATCAAATATTTTGCAACATGCACTTAAACATGCATTCAAAGATTTTTTTTTCCCTTGGGTCATCCCCTAAACCAAATGTAAACTGAGGATTAAAAAATAAATTAAATTAAAATTAAAATCCAACACCTCCCCCTGCTGTTTTCTTTTAACCATGACAACAGTGAGATTTCTGAGCTCAATCTGTTCTGTAAATTTAGAAATTGAGGAACAAATATTGTCATTAATGATGCAGTAGAAAAAAAAAGGATTGTGTAACTTGAAGCTTCTCTAAAAGTGAGCTCCAGGTACGAGCTGCATTTACTTTGGGGTAAATATTAACTGCTTTGGCAAACCCAAAATTTGGTCATGTTCAGGATATATTTTCCCATATTAGGATAATCATATTTTCATCATCTCTGCAAGGTAAACGAACGGTTGCAGCTGGGAAATAGAAAACCTTGGTAAAATGCCTGATCTAGGAAGTTCTGCTTGGAACCAAAGCAAAAGAACACTTTGATTCAAATATTTTAGGTTGACAATGTAACCTTTCTCCAACTGTGCTGTTACAAGACTTAAGTCAAGAGGCCAGATGGAAAAATCAAGGCAAAAATCTATCTGATGCTGGAAATCTTCTATTTTGCTTCCTGTGACATTTACATTTGTCTCCTTTTTTTTTGTACCACCTAGCAATTATTTTGCTTAAAAATTGTGGATACAGAATCTTGACACATTTTCATACATGGAAACATCCATACACTTTTGCCTGGCTTTACTTCTTACATAAATGTCCTTTGTGTAGGCCTTATTTCCAAGGAATTTTCCCCATATACTTTAAAATGACATTTTCACTGAATTTGGGGGTCTTTTTTATATTTGGAACTGTATTGCAGAGTATGGAAAAGTATGGACTTTGAACAATTTGCATTTCAAACTGAATCCCCACTAAATGCAAAGAAGCTACATTTAGTGAGGTTTGAGTGAGGTGCAGACTTTGCAGAAAGGCCTCATATTATCCAACACATAGTAGCAAGGTGTAAGATGCAGGCAATAACAGTGTACACTGAATGGCATGAACAAGTAGCTGGCATTGTGTATAGGAATATCTGTACAGCATCTGAGCTAGACATTCCCAAGTCCAGCTGAGAGACCTCACAGAAACTCATGGAGAATAAGCAGTCTGAGATCCTGCAGGATTTCAAGATTCAAATAGACATGCAGGTACAAGCCAATCAACCAGACATCATAGGAGTAGACAAAGACCAGAATATAACATCAGTTATAGCTGTAGCAGTGTCAAGTGACAGCAGCATGAGGAAGAAGGAACACGGGAAACTGGAGAAGTACCAGAGCCTGAAGGAGCAGCTGAAGAAGAGATGGAAAAGTAAAGGCCAAAGTGGCCCCCAGTGTGGTCGGAGAACTTGAGGCGGTGACTCCTAAGCTGGGACAGTAGCTCCAACAGATCCGAGGAACAACATCAGAGCTCTCGGTCCAGAAAAGTGCAGTGCTAGAAAGAGCTAAGATAACTTTACCAAAGACTAAAACTCCTGGGCCTCTGGTAGAGGACTAGAGATTGAGGTACACCTATGGGGGCGAGAAAGTAATTTTATAAACTTTGTGTCTTCCAATGATTCCAATCGTGTGTTGGTGTGTGTTGTGTTTATATATATATATATATATATATATATATATATATATATAAATATATATATATATATATAATATATATATATATATAATATTAATATATATTTGTTTTTTTTAAGCTCTCGCGGGTACTTACATTTGTGCTGTTTAGCTTCCTTCGGGTATTATCCCACGTCATTCTAGTGCTGTTAAAGTAGTAGCAACGTTTCAGCAGAATCCCATCTGCCATCATCAGTCTTCTGTATGGATGTGGGTCTCACAGCTCCTGGTTTCAAATTTGAGGCTGGTCCATTCTGATTGGCAAGGAGCCTGGGTCTGTGTTCACTGGACTTGGAGTTTGACTGATTGGTGTTTCTGGTTTCTTCTGTCTGTTTTGTGGTTTTGATTGGGTGGCAACACTCTTCTTGTGTTGGAGGCTTTCAGTGCAGCTTGGCTTTGTGTGAAAGGACGGCTGCTATGCATTAGGAAGCTAGGTTTCACCTGGGTGCCTGGTGGGGGGTGTTTGAGTTGGAGGCATCAGAGGGAGTCTGTTTGTGCTCAGGTGTTTGTCTGTTTTGTGTGTGGTGTGGAGATCTTTCAATTTGAGAGTGCAGGCTTCCAAATGATTGACAGTCTGCTGTCAATGATTATCTCTTCTATTCATGCTTTCAGGTCTTTTTTCAATTCTATGGCTTCTCTGATGCTTCTGTGGTTGGGGTTTTCTATAGTGGCTAGGGTTTTAGTGCCATTGAAGTTGATGTTGTGACCTGTGGTTTTCATGTGTTGGACTATTGAGGAGGTGTGTTCCAGCTTTTTTACTGCATTTTTGTGTTCATCTAGGCGGGTATTTATTCTTCTATTGGTCTGTCCAATGTATGTGGCCGGACATGATGTACAGGGAACTTCGTATATGCCTTGGTTTTCCAGGTCAATTTTGTCTTTGGGGTTTCTAAGGATGGCTGCTATTTTTTTTGTCTGTTTGAAGGCAGTCTTGAGTGATGCCTGTGTAGTATCTTACTGATTTTATCTGTAGTACCTCTTATGTAGGGCAAGACAGCTGTTCCATAGGTCTGTTGGTCTTCTAGGTCTCTGTTATGTCTTGGTGTGTTTTTTGTGGATCAGGTTTGGTGATTTTGTTTTTTTGGAAGCCATTGGCTGTCAATACTTTCAGTCAGGGTGCATAGTTCAGTCTTTATATGTGTCTGATCTGCCAGGAGTTTGGTTCTGGTAATTAGTGTTTTTGGCCACGGAATTTATCTGTGCTGGTGGGTGGTGGACTGGGCGTTGAGGTAGCGGTTTGTGTGTGTTTTCTTCTGGTATATGGTGTGTCCCAGTGTGCCATCTGTTCTTTTGTAGATTAGTACATCTAAGGAATGGTAGTTGTTTGTTTATTTCCATTTCCATGGTGAACTTGATTTTGGGGTGTGTGCTGTTTAGGTGTGTTGGAAATGTTTAGGTTTTCTTTTCCATGGGCCAAATCACAAATGTTTCATCAATGTATCTTAGCCATAGTTTGGGTTTGTGTTGGTGGCATTAGCCAGGGCTCTGGATTCGAATTCTTCCATGAACAGGTTTGCAATGACGGGTGACAGTGGTGATCCCATAGGGGCTCCTTCAATTTGCTTGTATTTGTCCTTTGTATATGAAATATGTGTTGGTTAGGCAGTGTTCTGTTAGTTCCATGAGGTCTTTAGCTGGTTGGTATTTATTTTTTGATTGATCAAGAGTTTCTTTTATCAGGACTTGAGTGAATAGTGAAACCACATCGAAACTTACAAGCAGATCTTCTTGTTCCACGTGTAGATCTTTGATCATTTCTAGGAATGGTATGAGTTTTGTACATATGAAGCTTCGGTTTCAGCATGGGGCTGTAGTTGTTTTGCTAAGTTTTGGCTAGGTTTTGTAATGGTGCTCCTATGGAGCTGACTATGGGTCTGAGAGGTATGCCTTCTTTGGTGTATTTTTGCAAGGCGTATAATTTGGGGCATCTAGAAGATTTTTCTCTTGGGATGATCATCTGTTGGATTTCTTTTCTTATGTGGCTGGTTATAATTTTCTTCTTGGTTAATTTTTCTAGATATGTGGTTGGGTCTGTGTTTATAGGTTTGTATGTGGAGTCTTGGAGTAGGTCTGTCAATTTTGTTTCATAGTCTTTTCTGTCCATTACTACTGTGGCATTTCCTTTGTCTGCTGGGAGTATTATTATGCTGTTATCATTTTTCAGGGTTTGTTAGTGCTCTGAATTCATCTTTTTGCAAAATTACTTTTTGGTGGTTTGCTTGTGCATAAGATGTTTGTAACCTGGTCTTATTCTGTCAGCTTCATCTGTATTTAATTTGGTTAGGCTGGATTCTACTGCACATATGATGGATTCTGTTGGGATTTTTTGGGGTGCTATGACATAATTGAATCCTTTGGATAGGACATCTGTTTCTTGCTTTGTTGAGTTCTCTATTGGAAATGTTATATACTAATTGTTTTAGGTGTTGTGGTGGGTTGTTGGGGGTTTTCTTGTCATTTTCTAATTTTTTTAGTTTCTTGAGAGTTTTTCATTTTGTAAGTGGTTTCAGTTTCAGCTCTCCAAGTTGTAAGTTGTTTTATCTTATCCCAAAGTAGAGGGTGGATTTTGCTGCTCAATTCCAGGTGTAGTGCTAGCAAATCTTTGTTTAACTGATCCAATTGGAATCTTTTACTGTGAATTTCGTTCCTGAGTAAAGCTATCTCTGTTCTTTTCAGGATATGTTTGGTAGCTGCTGTGTTGTTATGAAATGTTAATTTGAAGCAGGTTGGTGTGGCATTGTGTCTCTGCAGCTGCATAGGAATTTTAGGTCACATAGTATTCCTGCTCTTTTAACTTCCAGCTTCTCATAGCTTTTGATCTGGCTGTTTTATTTCCTCCCCGTAGAGGTCAGATATATTTGTTTTTTTAAGCTTTCGCGGGTACTTACATGTGTGCTGTTCAGCTCCCTCGCGGATCTATCCCACGTCATTGTAGTGCTGTTAAAGTTGTAGCAACATTTCAGCAGAATCTCATCTGCCATCATCAGGCTTCTATATGGATGCAGCCACCATCTGTCTGTGAGAATGACAAAAAGGGCCTTTGGAGAAAGTTAATAGAGAATTAACACTCTGGGTTAAATGCAAAATGAATCATTTGTTGTGGATCAAGATATCAATCTGGGCAGTTACAATCCAAGTGGGGCTGTGCATGGACCAACTTCTGGGAGACTGTATGTGGGGTGGGGTAGGATGTGTGTGTGTGTGTGTTTGTATATACATACATCATACACAGAGGGGGAGAGAGAGAGGGAGGGAGGGAAGAGGGAGGCTTCAATTCTCCCTACTAGAGGTACACAGTGATTAGTGGTCTCTTTCTGGCACTTAAAATGCCCAATCATGCCTTTTTCTGTCCCTACAGGCAAGATGGCATGCTTGACTTTCCATATGCTTGGATATGGATGGGCAGTCTGCAACCCATGAGCACATAGACTGCCAATCTTACTTCTGCAGCTTTCAATGTCTTCCTTCCAAGCATGCAGTTGGAATGCATCAGTAAACAGGCAACTATTTCCATATTACAAATGCTATACCACTATCCATGATACATTTGGAATCTTAATTCAGCTACCTTTGTAGGTATCATGTACACATAATAAGATAATTTGTAGTCTATTTGAATCTGCGTAAATGCTATAAATCCCAATGACATTACCACCAAATATATATTAGCTAAAGCATAATGATGTGTACTCCGCCATATCATCTCTGTCTTTGAGCCTTCAAAAGTGATTACAACATTGAAATTAGCAGATCTGACAGATTTTTTGTGGGGTAATTTATGCACGAGTGACCCTTACTGGGGACCACATAATACTGTATAGTACACCTGAACTCCAAATTCAGTATATTGACTGTGTGGATTTTTTGATCTTCTACTTGGAATCTATTTTTCATTCATTATATAATCAGTGTGTGTGAGTGTGTGGGGTGAATGATAGTGTTACGAGATGACTGTCAGGAAGCGAATTATGATAATTTATGTAGAGAGTAATCCATGAAATAATAAATTATGTATCTTTAATATATCACAAGAATAGATGTTTACACAATAATTCTGTACAGTATAATTTCCTGTCTTTGTGGCACTGTATATTAAAAGTTAAGGAGTTAAGCCCAGTGTTAGTCAGAATAGATACAATAAAATCTGTAGACTTAAGTACCTCTCATTTCAATATTGAGTATTTCTACTCATTATGCACAGAACCATCACATGCATATGAAATAGTTCTTAGATCAGAATTCAGCTGTGTGAAATCTGGGCCATATCCCACAGATTGGCATGTGGGCCAACTTCTTTCACACCTCTCTGCAGACCTACTTTGCTTAGATTACAGAGCACTATGACAACTTGAAATGAAGGAACCTGAAAGAAAGAATAGTTAAAAGGCTAAATTTTACAAACAGGTTTATTGGAACCTGTCCTAAAAATTTAGTGAGATTTTTTTCCGCATTTATATCATCTGTACAAAAGAAACATTTTAAATATCCAAGATTTATTCCTATGAATGCAATATTCCAAGGACGATTTCACTCAATAAATGATCATAAAATGAAATGGCATGATGTCATCAAACAATAAGCAACAAGATGATGCCACAGGGGGCAGCACAATGACTTAGCAGTTAAGACTCTGGGCTTGTCAGCTGGAAAGTTGATGGCCTAGGTTTGAGACTCAAGTGTGACAAAACGAGTGAGCACCTGTCCTGGCCCTAGCTCCTGCCAACCTAACAGTTTGAAAGCAAATGCAAGTGGATAAATAGGTAGCACTTCTGAGGGAAGTTAACAGCACTGCACAATGTCATGCTGGCCACATGACTGCAGAAACATCTTCAGACAGAGCTAGCTAAATGGCCTTGAAACAGAGATGAGCACCTCCCTCTACATTTGGCAATGAATAGCAGAGTAAAATTCCTTTATGATGTCATAGGAGGTCAATCAGGATTTTTGGGCCATATGTGAACATGTGGCACATGTTTCAAAAATGTGTGGCATAGGTGGCTGATAAATTTAATCCACAACTTTTGGTTTGTGGTAGAAATAACTTTATGACCACAATACCAGGAATCTGGAGTGGGGAGAGGGATTTTTGTAAGCTTTGGAGAACATGACTTCATTTTTTATGATTCAGAGAGCATCAGATCATGGATGTTATTAAATTTACAATCCTTGGCTTCTAATTATTTATTCATTGACCAGTAACCAGAAATGACAAAGATTTCATAGTGTTTGAATTAGATCATGTTGGCCTTCGCCAATTAAAACAGCATCATGATGTTGAAATGTAATGATTTAATTTGTACAGTGATAGTGGAAGGCAGATGAAAAGACCCCAATAAAAATGCTTCAGTCAGAACTGGCAGGCTCTTAAATCATTTGGCTGCTCCATTTTCATCATTATCATTGTTCTCAGCTCAAGCATTTGCCACCAGAGAAGAATCCAGAAGTTTTCTGTTTATTTAGGCAAGCATTCAAGATGATGATAATGAAGAAGATGATGATTGGAAGCTGCCTATATTCTCAGATGTCACCTTAAAAATTCTTAGGTCCTCGGTTGAAACTTAACTGAACTTAGACTCTGAATCCAATAATACTGGGTACCACAAGAACAAAAAAAAATATTGTATGCTTGAACTGAGAATGGGTTACAAGATCTAAAAGTTAATTTGGGCCATTTTACAGTCTGAGTCAAATCTACCAATGTTTGGAATAAGTGAAAAATGTGTATTTTGAAAAATGGAGTGGGATATGCAGGATATGGAGAAAAACTACAGAAACAAAGAAAAATTCAAAGCAATCTTTGCTCAATCACAAGTATTGAAGATGTAATTTTCCAATCCTGATTGCAATATACCTTAAAGGATTAGATGAGGCTCGATCCTTTCCAGCTTTCCATCTCTGATCATAGTTAATGAGATGCTTTTGTAGGAGTGTTCAATCAGAACAAGATATGGTCATTGGAAGAAAAGTATACATATAGTTTGGTTTCTTCTTGTAAGCCTCCCAGAGTCATTTGGAGTCAAGCAGCCTATAAATAAAAATAAATAAAACAAGCAAGCTACAGTCCAACTCATATGAAGACCATTAAGGACAGGATTACTCCTTGACACTGTCAACAATCCCAATTTGCTGAAGTCTGCTCATTGGCCAGTGTAAGGAATAAAGGATGACACCATCACCCACATCATAAGACAACTGCCAAATTGTTATTGGTTTTTTTTAAGCTTCAATCTTGGGTATATTTACTTTGGAGAAAACCCCATTGAGCTCAGCTTTATTTACTTTCAAGGAACAATGCACAGGAGCGGTTTATTAAAACTACAAGATAGACAGGCCAGTTGTAGTTAATTCAACAGCAGTTCAGACCTGTGAAATGAGTGGGTTCATTGACAATGTTTATAATCGATCCACCTTTTGATTTAAAGATAAGGAAAGGTAAGAGGGACAAAGAGGTGCGGGGATGTTTTTAGAGGGAGACATAGAACAAAACTAAACTTCACTTTTCCAGGACCACAGAAATTAGCAGCTGATGTTAAAGAACTATGTTAATATAAAACTATTATAGGACACTTTGGACAAACTTGTTTTCCTTTGAAAATATTTGGTTCAACCCCCTCCAAAATAAGGACTTTTAATTACTATAAAGGTCAGAAATCCTTCAGTCCCCAATCAGTACCTAGCATGTTATTGCAAATATTTTTAAGACATAAAAACTCAAAGTTCTAAAGAAACGAAAGGAGAAAAGGGATAATTTTCAGAAACAGTAAACAAAGGAAAAACTAGCAGATGTTTTGTTGAATCAGATCAGATATCTATTGAGTTCATATTAGGGCATTTGAATCTGATGGGAGGTTAGTGCATATTGTGATTGTACATACAAAGTTTGCATCATATCTATTTGCAACAATATGGATAATATTTTATATCATAAAATACAATATTTTATTGTATCACAAAAAGGAAAGAAAAAGCCAAGCTAGCTTTATTGAGAACTAAGCAGAAAATCCTAAGCAATGTATATTTGTAAGATTCTTTGTGAACCCAACATTAAAATTAGAAGGTAAGAATTGTATTCTAAGGATAAGTCAGTACTCTTATTGTACCTCCTCTCTGGTTGGCTTGTGGATAAACAGTTACGGTGGCTTCCAAATTGGAGATTCTAACTTTCTAACAGAAAACTAACTCATGTCTACCCTTTACCTTGTATAATTTTAATATTTTTTTCTGAAGTTCAGTCTAATTGTGTAGAGATCATCCCATTCCAATCCCCCATCATGTACCAATGTTGATTTAAGTCCAGTAGTCTCTCCACAAATCACTTGGCTTCATTTGGGACATAAAATCTCAATATCAGAGTCTTAGACCCATACAAATTAATTTCCACCCCAACAAAGTCAATACAAGGTCTGGTTTTAGTTGATCGTTTATGAAATGGCAAAATGTTCACTATGTGACATCACAAAGCAGGCTTACTTGAAATGTAAGAAATGTTTCAAAGCAAGTACACAATGGGAGAAGTTTTCATGGCAATATTACAACATGCATTTCATTTGCCCCTTTTTGCCGGCCACCATGCCTCCAATCAAGGAAAAGCAGAACAGGAACAAAGCAAAAAACAAAGAAGGGGTTTATTTATTACATTCATATGCCACCTATCTGACCAATAAGGAGACTCTTACAAACTACAGAAAGATAAATATAAAAACAATTAGAATTAAAAGAATTATATAAAAATTAAAACCAAGGAGATGGGTGGCACATCAGTGAGATGATCTTCTCATCCTATCAGCCATCTCCAGCAAGGAGTGCCCTCCAGCCAACAGGCAAAACTAAATTTTGAGGCCAGGAGGACAAGAACAGATCTAGCCTCTGACAGTAGAACATTACACAAGGCAGGAGCCACCATGGAAAAGGCTCTTCTAGATTCTGTGAAGGCGAAATTCCTTAGTAAACAGTATTTGTAACAATCTCCAACCACTGATGAGTGAAGCAAGCTAATCCCATTGTGGTGAGAGGACTCATCAGCTCCTCTGAGTTCCTTTAATATTATCCCTGTGCTCCTAGTGATCAAGAGAATAAAGAGTAGAAAGAAACAAAACTTGTAGAGTTGCATCTCCTATAAATGACACTGCACTGAAGACTGATGAATCCAGGCAAAAATATAACATGATCACTTTCTCCTCCCATAACTTTTAGAGACATTAATATGATTTTTGATGCTTACTGAACATACAATTTTTGCCATCTTTTGAAATGATGCAAGTGATAATGAGAAACAATTTCATTTTGCATTGTCTCACAGCCAATAGGCCATTTTCTGAAGGATTACTGGTGTTAACTTACTCTGATATTATTTGGCAAGATAGCTTCTCCTGTTTAAACTAAGGAGTGTGATTTTCTTCCTCTGCTGTGATTCTAGAGAAAATACCTTGTTTTTCCTCCTTAAACCTTGGGTAGTGTTTCAAGGTTGAATAAAATTCTGTACGATGAACAATGGAGAATTCACCTCAATACAAATACAGTAAAGGCAAAAATATCAATGTTTTAAATCAACCTTCCTCGATATGAAATCCTCTGGATATGTTGACCTGAAGGCCAGTTTAAATATTCCAGCAGGCTATGACAGTATATCAAGATGCTAAGTTAGAAAAAGTTAGAAAAAGAGAAAGAAGGCTTAGTGAAGAAATATTGGCTCCAGTGAACTTACTAAAACATCATATTATAAATTGCATCTCTATGTCAGTTCAACATGTTCTGAAGTGAGTCATAATTCTAATATAAACTGTCTAACAGCTTTAATAATAACACTGTTATTATGGATATTTGTTATGGGCAAATCAGGCCCTCTTCAAAGGTGACATTCCAAATTCTTCTTCGTTACCTTTCAGAGATTTATGATTACATCTACTCCTGTCAGGAGTGCCTGCAGAATGCTGAGCAAGTTGCTCAAGACATCAGCATGATGGTTGGGAAACTTAATGTCAAGTTGGCCATCAATATTTTGGCCCAGGAGATGGTAAACGAGGTAGGCCCTGTTGCATAAAACCAACACCATGGCAAGTCAAAAGGCTTTGTAAGCTGTTTTCACCACTCTTGGACTCACCTTGTTGCTAAAAGTGTGCAAGAAGCTGTGCAAGAAGCTTTCTCTTGGGCCAAGGGGTCCCCAAAATTGGCAACTTTAAGACTTGTGGACTTCAAGTCCAGAATTCTCCAGCCAGCCTCCAGTGATGGAGCACTGTTCTAACTAGCTCATGTTAGAATACCCCATCCTTATTTATTGAAAACAAACCTCATTTTAATGATCTTGAAGAGCTAAGTGACTGACAATAATTACTATTTTTTTTCCACCTTTGTAGGAAGTGCCTCTGAAAATCAGTGCCCAAGCAAGCATGATCCTTCTAGCTCTGGCCAGCTCTCATTTCAGTGATGTCATGTACGAACTTCAAAGGAATATGAAGACTGGGATGCTCCCGCACCATATGATATTGACCACTCTGGGAAACCTGGCATCTCACTATGGTATAGCATTCTCTAGCTGTTCTTCCTTGGCTGTTGGATGTTTTGTTTCAAGGAGGAACTGAACCTTTCTCTGTAAGACTGGAGAATTAGTGATCTAATATGCTGTGAAAACTGGTCCCAAGGAATAATCTGAATCAAATCCTAGGAGATACAATGTAAGAATTAGCCACATTTCAGTTAAAACATTGAAATTTCACTTAAAACTTCCTTCCAAAAAGAGATTTTGGTGAATTCAGAACGATATAAAACAAATGGTCACTCACCATTTAGACAATTGGTTATCAACCTTTTCTTCACCACACACCTCTTTTAAATTCTGTTGTGGCAATGTAATCCCCAAGTCTTAACTCAAGATTTAAATCATAACATTTCCTCAAGCCTTCCTGGACCCCCTGCGATTAGATTGTGGCTCTCCGGCAGTCTGTGGACAACAGATAGAGAAACACTGATTTAGCCAATAACAGAACTGAAAGAAAAATTATTTTGACTAAACAGTATCTATCTATCTATCTATCTATCTATCTATCTATCTATCTATCTATCTATCTATCTATCTATCTACCTACCTACCTACCTACCTACCTACCTACCTACCTACCGTGTTTCTCACAAAATAGGCTGGGCCTTTTTTTTTTTTGCCCCCGAAAAAACAGCTAGGCTGTCTTTTTGGGGGTGACTTAATTCCCCCCCCTTGCATCCTTGGGTGGGCAGGCAGTGATGGCTTGGATGTTGACCTCAGCGTTGATGGGGCACTTCGTATCGGGAGACCTTCCACCACCATTGTTTTCCTTTCTCCCCATTCTGCCGTGGCGTTTGGAGCATCGCCGCGGCGTTTGGTGCAGCCATGTGGTGTTTGGCGCAGCCACATAGGGCCGGCCAGGTCTCCTCCCTGCAACCAGAGCATGGTGGAGACACTCGGCTTCGGGTGCTCCTGTCGCTGCCTTCCCAGGCATCGTTTGAAGGCAAAGCCCATTCTTTTAAAAACAATACCCTACTACGACAAAGCCTTCCCTGCCTGAGAGGGCAGCCCAACCCCACATGGGGAGGCAAATCTCCTGGGATCACAGTGCAGAATCGTCCCACCCTGGGAGAAGCACCCAGCCGCCATCCCTGTCTGGTGCTGGGCAGAACGCAAAGAGCTTCACCTGGGGAGCCCACCGCAGCTGACAGGCGGGCCCTCCTGCCCGGCGGCAGAGCTCTGGCCAAGGCAGTGAGCGCCTCCCCACTGGGCCCTCCGCTCATCCCACCAGGGCTGTGCTGGAACTGGGCAGGCTGGGCAGAGCCTGGAAAGCGAGCCGTGGGTGCATGCCTGCCTGCCAAACGAAAGAGCTGGGCCATCCCGAGTTTGGCTTCCCAAGTCCCTCCAGCCCAATCCTGAAGGGGCCACTGGGAGAGGCTGCCCGAGGCAGTGATATTACCCACCCATCCATGGACAGGGAGGCAAGGCGATGGCCCGTGCTGTGTCCTCCTCTGAGCTGAGCCCCACCGAGTGAGTGCCGATGCCCATGCTGCTGCAGCGTTTGGAGCTGCTGGTGCATTTGGAGATGCATGGGGATGGAGACAGACTGGGCGAGGGGTGGAAAGGATGGGCGGCTTCAGCCTCTTTCCGCCGGACCTGCTGGCCAGGGAAGCAGCACTGCCATCGCCTTGCCTCCCTGTCCGTGGACGGGTGGTGCTATCACTGCCTCAGGCAGCCGAGGTCAATGCAGGCAGCATCATATCCGGGTGTGCAGCAAAAGTACTTGGTGACAGTAGGGAGGTTGGTAGCAAGGCATGGCTGCCCGCAGGGTGCTCCTAACAGCAAGCCTCCCACCATTTCCCCCCATTTCACATGTTTAATAAAGATGTTAATTTGGGAGGAGGTATTTAATTTCATTTTATGCCTGTAAAACATGCTGGGACTTCCTCTTGGGGGAGGCCGTATTGTTGGATAAACACGGTATATATGTTTTCGTAGATTTTCACGGGTACAGGTATGCAGGTCTTGGCATGTTCAGATCTTTTCCCATGTAAGATTGAGAGTATTGGTGATGTTTTGATGAGGTCTCACTTGCCATCTTCAGGCTGGTGCTTTTGGCTTCATACTTGTGTGAGCAAAGCATGATCTGAGCTGCCATCTCTCCATAAATACTGGTGGGGAGGTTGGCTGTGTTGTGATTTCTTGATTGGTTGATGGAGTTGATGTTTGCAGATTGGCCAGCCAGATATTAATTTGGTTCCTTCGAACCAATATCCAACACTGGACTCTCCAGCAAGAGAATAATCAGGAAAGCCATCGGAATAGAGAAACACCCCATAACATGAATAAACAGGACAATACCTCCCGCCTACTAGACATCTGGAAACTATCCCTCACCAACAAATGAGTCCCAGCTACGAAAACCAACACCACACCCAAAACAACATTGGACACCACCGCCAATTGCCCTCATCAGGCCCAGGCCCAGGCCCAAACCCATCCTATAAACGAAGGACAACCACTGTCCAGAAACCAGACCACGGCTGCTTCACCAGCTGTTGCACCACCCCAACCCCAAAACCAAACAAGCTGACACACGCCAAGAACACAGACCCAGACCCCAAACTCAAAGCTAGACCAAAACCCAGAATGCTACATCACAGCCATCCGCTCAGGATATCACATCAGAAAACTCAAGAAATTACACCACAAGAACTCAAGGAGTTGCAGCACAGCAAACGACCCAGGAAATCACAGCTCAAGACCAAGGATACCACAGCAATAAAATTCACAAGGTCATCACACAACCCATTACCCAAGCCAGTACAACACAGGAGGCTAATGGAAAAAAGATCAAAACACAAATGACCCAGGAGATCACAACATAGGATCCAGGATACCACAACAAAAGAACTCGCAAGCCTATCACACAATCCATTACCCAAGCTGTTAAAACACGGGAGGCTAATGGAAAAAAGTTCACTACAAAACAAACAACCCAAGAAATTACAGCACAAGATCCAGGATATCTCCGTAACAAAACTCACTTACATCACACAGTCCATTATACCAACATCAACTCCATCAACCAATCAAGAGGCAGCAGCGCAGCCAACCAGCCCAGCACACCAGCCCCTCCCACACCAGTATGTATAGAGAGACGGCAGCTTCGATCACACACTGCTTGCACTGGCATGGAGCCAAAAGCACCAGCCTGAGGATGGCGAGTGGGATCTTGCCAAAATGTTGCCAACATATCTTAATCTTACATGGGAAAAGACCCGAACACACCTAGACCTACATATGTATATGTATATGTATATGTATATGTATATGTATATGTATATGTATATGTATATGTATATGTATTTTCTTAATTTTCGCGGTACTTACGATATGGTATTCAGCTTTTGTTCAGGTAATTTTCCCACATCATCATAGTTGTGCTTTTAAAGTTGTAGCAACGTTTCAGCAGAATCTCATCTGCCATCATCAGGCTTCTATATTGAGTTCGTCTATGAGTCAGACTTTTACAGTTGTTTCAGTTTCGGCAGATGAGATTCGTGAAAACTTAAGAAAACAAATACACACACACACACACACACACACATATATATGTGCTGTTTAGCTTCCTTCGGGTATTATCCCATGTCACTGTAGTGCTGTTAAAGTAGTAGCAACGTTTCAGCAGAATCCCATCTGCCATCATCAGGCTTCTGTATGGATGTGTGTCTCACAGTTCCTGGTTTCAAATTCGAGGCTGGTCCATTCTGATTGGCTAGGAGCCTGGGTCTGTGTTCACTGGACTTGGAGTTTGATTGATTGGTGTTTCTGGTTTCTTCTGTCTGTTTTGTGGCTTTGATTGGCTGGCAACACTCTGTTCTTGTGTTGGAGGCTTTCAGTGCAGCTTGGCTTCGTGTGAAAGGACGGCTGTTATTCATTAGCAAGTTGGATTTCACCTGGGTGCCTGGTGGGGGGGTGTTCACATGAAGCCAAGCTGCACTGAAAGCCTCCAACAGATTGAGTTGCTTGCAGAATCATAGACTCACTCACACATCTACCTTTCTGCAATCTGCTTCCTGAGTCTGCACTGAAAAATAGAAGCTTCAGTCCTAAGGAAGGTTCAACTCTGCACTCAGGCCACTTCTCCCCCATGCCCCGATTCCCTGAATAACACCCCTGACTGGGCCTCAGGGAAGCCTCCTGGGCGAAGCAGTACAACAGCAATTTAGATTAGCTAGAAAGCAGAAATCCAACAGGAGAGGAGAGGGGCCAGTTAGTGGTGCGATTTGCTGGTTCTCCGAACTGCACAGAACCATAACAACCGGTTCTATAGAACTGGTCCGAACTGATAGAATCCCACCCCTGGATGTCAGGTAGAAACATTTGAGGAGTGATCAAGAGCATCATCAGGTTTGATGATGGGGTCTAGGCAATGTGACATTGAGCCTTCCAGCTCCTTTCTTCTCTTTCAAACTGGAAAAAATACTGCTCCTGCTCCTCTCCCTCATGATCACCTGTCAGTACAAAAAGAAAAGGCCATGGAACAATACAGCAGTTTAAAATGTATTGTATTCATGTAGCCTCATAGTTGGCCGAATCAATTAGCAAATGCCTTGGAATAGGCAACTAGTTAGATGTGGTTAGCTGGAATAAGGAGAGGCCTGCTTCATGTTTTCCATGATTGTTTCACTCATTAGCATCTAATAGATATGTGTTTGTTGTTTTTCATTCCTGCAGCACTTAAGTGTATCCCATTTTTGTCCTTAACTTTTGTGTATATAAGAATGATTCTAAGGATGCCCATGATAAGCCATATGAAGGAATCAGTGTGTTATGGTAAGTCAGAAAATGTTCTCCTTTTTCATTTCGCCAAGATAGTCAGTTCTTCCTTAAAGGTTAAAGAGTATTCTTTCAGATTTGGGGTCCACCATTAGTGTTAATTCTCCACTTTAATCTATTCACTCCAACAGCTAATAGTTAATTAAAAATAATTAACCTGACTTTCCATCCAAGAACTCTTTCACACTTTTGAGTTGCAGAAGTAGAATTTGCATAACCAAAGAAAAATAATTCAGAAGAGAGTCTGTTAGGAGGCAAAATTTAGGCAGGCATATAGACTCTCAGCTAACTCTCATTTAACTTCTGGTTAATGTATGGAAAAATGCCCTCCATCTGGACTTGCACTCCAGTGTCAATTTGGCACTCTTTCAGAGACATTGCAGTTATATCCCTGATCTCATCTATCTATCCTGTTGGCTTCCTGTTCTTCTGCTGCCCTCAGCTTTGACAAGCGTAGCCATTTCTTCTAGTCTTTCATCAGCTTGTACCACATATCCAAAGTGTGTGAACTTCTGTTTGATAATCTAGTCTCTATTAGCTCAAGATTTTGTTAGCTTCAACAAAAGCATGCAATGGGATGAATTTTCAGACTGATTCAGGTCTAAACAACCATTCCTTTTTCTCCTGGTTTGCACAATCTCATGCTGATCTGGGAGCATATGCACAAAGTAAAAATAAATACCAACATTGGACAAACATTAGCAATATTAGTGATAAGTCCTCTGCCATTTTAGGTGCATGCCAGCAGGTTGTCCATCAGTTCAACCACTTATAAGAAAAACAAAATAAAATATTTTAATTTGTGTGTATAGAAATCAAAATGACAAAGATCAAAAGATAAGATGCAAATCAGAATAAAGAAACCGGAGAAAAACAGTCCTGCTGCAAGGGAAGGCAAATAGTTAATTATTTAGCAGTGACCTTTAATATAACTAGATTGGAAATATAAATGCAAATATTGGGAATATATATAAATATTATGATTTTGTTGCCTTATTGATGAAGGAGGCAGCATATAAATTTAATAAATTAATGAATAAATACATTTCCCTGGTTATCCTATTGTGAAAGAATTACTGTATGACACAAGTAGTTTATTCCAGGGAAACCATCTCTCAGGCATTTTGCTTCTTTCTGTTTCATTCACAGTTATGGAAACATTTTGCACTGCCATAAACTTTTACTACAAAAATTGGAAAATGTGTTCATTCCCCAGAGAGACTGAGGCCCAACTCTGTGCTCCTGTCATTCCCATCTATCAATGTCTGGTTAGTGATTGGATGAACGATGAGGAAACAAAAGTAAGGTTCTGGCCAATTTATCTTTACTTCTTATTTTTTTAAAAAAACTGAGGATAATCCTACCAATTATAGGTCAATTGGTCTGTTATTAATCCTGGGAAAGATATCCTGGGATAAAGAAATATATTTATGCAAGATATTTAAATGAAAAATTATCCTCTCTCCTTGAGATGACATAAGCTAAGTGCTGCACTTTTTTATTTATATTACTTTAATATTAAAGAAATGGTGGGAAGAAGAAAATGGGGAGAGGAAAGAACAAAAGCCAGAAAAAAGAGAACCAGAAAAACTTTGGCCACTTGAAGATGCTTGCTGGGGAACTGTGGGAGTTGAAGTCCACATATCTTCAAGTGGCCAAGGTTGAGAAACACTGACATAAGCTATTATTTAGCCTAACTTTTAAATGCATTCTTAAGTGGTCATGTCATGCCCCTGGTGGAGACTGACTCTGAGGAAGAGGAGGAACAGCCAACAGGGAGTGGGAGTGTGGTTCCAGAGGTGGTGGAGGAGGCTGGGGAAGGGCAGAGGCCGGCTGAGCAGTCAGAGGAGGATCCAGGCCCATCTCCTATCCATCCTAGGTCACGCAGGGAGGAGAGGATCAGGGAAAAGCGAGGTCTACTCAAGAGGAGATTACCATGATCCTCCTTGTGGCTTGCAGGTGGGAGCTATGTATATAAGTTTGCAACTGCGCAGTTAGAATTTGCAGGAGTCAATTTAGTGTTCACCTTGAAAGAGGTTTATCTTTGCTGGCGTTTTTCCCATGGACTTTTCTCAGTTATTTTCCTGGAGTTTATGATTAGTTATCTTGGCTTGCTTCGGAACTCTCATCAATGTGGTTTATTTTGGTTTTTCTGTTTGCCTCATTATTTACTTTTAAACTGTGACTTTAAACTGTGCCTAATAAAACAGTGAAGTTAAGTTAAAGGCTTTACCGGATTTTAATATATGTTTTGGGTTATTTTGAGAGACTACGGGTCATCACACGTCAAGACTGGGTCATCATACTGGATTGTAGCAAAAGGGACTCATGGCTACACAAAAGAATTCCATGAATTTGAGGTATCAAAAGGAAGTGGAAAATGTTCTTCCACCCCATACATTGTTAGTTTGTTTATGTCTGTTTATTATTAGCATTAGCAACTCCAGTGAGCACCAGATTTTCACCTTTGTTTTTCCTTGGGTCTGAATCACTGATCCTTGCCTATCAGAGAGCAGGTTGTAACTATCAAGGCCATCAGGGTAGCCAGTCACACATGAATGCATGGCAATATCCCAATCAAAAATTAAAAATAAAGAGAGATAGTATTGCTGTTGTTCTGAACATGTGCAAGGAGGAGGATGGACTGGGAACATTTCTGACCCTTTTTGCAGACTCAACTTCCTCCCCCAAGAGTGTGTACATGGATAGGCTGTAAAAACCACAATATCAACTCATAAAATATTTCTGTGGTCTTTTTAGAGTTGCCAGCAGAAAGGTAGGGGGGAGCAATGCAGCAGCTTAGAAATTGAAAGTGCATTCCATAAATAGTTTTCAAAGAAGGTGACTGAAGTTTCTGCCGCACAAAATTCTAACAGGAAAACATGATTGATGACTCTTGGCTATGGACATGTCTCACTGGAGAATATGAATTATGATACACCCGGAGGGTGCGGGGAAAACCAGGGTCAACGGTGACAATGAATTATGTTTCTCAGAGTCGGCTACAGCCAGGCAAATTCTGGATATGTTAACTCCCAATAAATCCTTTTGAAGTTTTGGAAGTTTGGCTCGAGACTCATGATTTAATTGGAATAAGTGCCAGAATCCTGACACATAACTGAGCCTCACAAGTATTTTTGTATAATTTGGAATGTGTATAAAATGACAGCCTGATTGTGAGCTACATGTCTATGGAGATTCTCAGTCATCCAGATCATGGTTTTTTCAAGAGGCAGCTGAAGAAGCTTCTTGGATGAGAAGCGAAATGCCTTCAAGGAGAAACAAAGAAAGTGCAGTTGCCTCTTGAAAAAGACGTCTGATTGTGCTTTCCTAGATCTTAAAGCAACAACTCTCATTATGAAGTTCTGTATAACTTGGAAGAGTCCAAGTTGGACATTCTGATTGGCCAGAAAGGCCGAAAGCGGATTGGTTCACTAGGAACCAATCCAGGGAGCCGCTTAAAGACGACAAAGTGAAAGAAACGTCATTGGCTATGTGAGGTGGAAGCAGATAAAAAAACCACCAAAAGATTCGTTGATCCAAGGAAAACAAGGTTTTATTCACGTGT
>BHFT01003343.1:0-16482 GCA_004320025.1 Laticauda laticaudata | reverse complement strand
TGAAATGGGATAAAAAGTGAGCATGAATTTTGAATTTATGTCTGTATAAAAAGATGTAACCCGGGACTAAGCCACTTACCAAAAGGAAGTTTTATGTTTTGATGTTTTGTGTTTTGTTTGTGTATGTTTGTTTATTGAAAACTGATAAAAATCTTTGATAAAAAAAAAATACATTCCAGTTGCCAAGTGTCCAAATTTTAATCATGTGACCACGGGGACACTGCAACAGTAATAAATGTGAAAAGTCGTCAGTCACTTTTTTCAGTGCCATTGTAACTTCAAACGATCACTAAATGAATGGTTGCAAGTCGAACACTATCTGTGTAACCAGGTGATGCACTGATCCCACTGCTATTCTGCATAGGCTTAAACCCCTCAGCCAGAAAATCAGAAGAACTGGATAAAGATTCTTTATCTTTATCCCATTCAAGGGTGGAGCGACCACCAACTTGAACCCGTTCAAGAGCGGAGCTACCACCAACTACCTCCTATACATGGAGTACAGCAACTTGAACACAAAGAGTGAATGAGATATCGATTTGCTGATCCACCTAACACAATCTCCAGTCATGGTATCATTTGGACAAGCGAAGTGTGGCCGGATTGTATTCAAGAAAGGGAGAGTATTAAGACTGATGGGGTGCTCACTGAGATATGGGAATTATTTTATTGATGGCTGGAAAAAAAAATATGAAAGCTAGAAATAGCTAATAGATTAGTGAAGTATAGAAAATAGGCTTATAGAATTAAGCATGTTAAGAAAAGGAGTGTTATAGTAATAGACATATTATGTATATTAATAAGATAAGAATAATTAAAATAAAAATAGAGAATACCAAAGTAATGAACATGGATGTAAATTTTAATTGTTATTTGTACCCAGATGATACACCATTCGATGGAAGATGAATTGCATGTACTTTAAATAAAATGTTTAAAAATTGCAAAAAAAAAAAAAAGACTGATGAGGTGGAACTATCAACATAGAAGACATACAGACCAGTTACAAGTTCTTTGGTATCACACAGTTACATGGGAACCATGAGGAGGCGGCAAGGAAGACAGTAGCATCCAATTACCACCAAAGAATCAGACAGGTCATCAAGAGTCAGCTCAGGAGGAAGAACAAGATCCATGCCATCAATCTGTATGCCCTACCAGTCCTCAGACACTCTGCCTGTACTATATGGGACATATTTCATTGTAAGGTGGAGAATTATATTAAGTGCTGTTTTAATTCCACTTTTTAACAATAGTGTCATAATACAGTGAGGGCTCCTGTATGCTCTGGGTTTCATTCATTGGCTTTGACATTTACCAAACTCTGACTGCCCAATTTCCAGCTGGTGTACAGTCTCAGAGTGTTGGATTTGGGGTGAAAGTTTCCAAGTCCTTCTTTGGCCAGCTCACTACACCGGCACGGTGTCTGAAGACTGGCAGGGCATACACATTGATGGCGTGACTTACAACAGTTTGCTTAGTGACCATTCAAACTTACAACAGCACTGAAAAAAGTGATGACGTAGGACCATTTTTCACACTTATGACCATTGCAGCATCCCCATGGTCATGTGATTTACATTCAGATGCTTGACAACTCATTCACATTTATGAGGATTGCAATGTCTTGAGGTGATGAGATCTCCTTTTGCAACCTTCTGACAAGCAAAGTCAAAGGGGGAAACCAGATTCACTTAAAAACCATGTTACAAATAGAATAGAATTAGAAGAATAGAATAGAATAGAATAGAATAGAATAGAATAGAATAGAATAGAATAGAANATTCTTTATTGGCCAAGTGTGGTTGGACATACAAGGAATTTGTCTTTGGTGCATATGCTCTCAGTGTACATAAAGAAAAAATAAAATACATTCATTAAGAATCATAAGATACAACACTTAGTCATAGGATACAATAAGCTTACTAGGAAACAGTCAATATAAATCGTAAGGATACAAGCAACAAAGTTAATCATACAGTCACAAGTGGGAGGGGATTACTAATTTAAAAACTGCAGTGATTCGCTTAACAGATGTAGTCAGCAGAGTCATACAGTGGGGCAAAACTCACTTAACAAATTTCTTACTTGGCAACATGCATTCTGGGCTCAGTGACTACCTCTACATTTGTTCCTACAAAAAATGTGCCTGTCAGATTACATAAGAGGTCTCCAACCTTGGCAACTTTAAGGCTTGTGGACTTCAACTCCCAGAATTCTACAACTGGCTGGAGAATTATGGGAGTTGAAGTCCACAAGTCTTAAAGTTGTCAAGTTTGGGGGACCACCGGACAGAAAACCACAAGTAATTAAGGCAGCCCAGTGGTTTTATTTAAGGGCCTGTCACATTGGCCGACGGATGCAAGACATTTATAAAAAGGACACAGCGGATGAGAAAATGTTCCATCCGTTGTTATCTGCTCTCAAAAGTGCCCCGAATTTGGCATAACCACGATGGACAAACAATGGAAAGGAACGGACGGGGAGGTTAGAGTGAGGATGGGAAAGGCGGAGCTCCACGGAAGCCTAGCGGATTGAGATACGGATTAGGATGTGGTCACATCCGCGGGGCTCTGGGGATGCACAGCGAAAGGTGGCAGCGCAGGCGGAAGAGCGAATTGCAGAGCGGGATGCCGAGTGGATGAAGCGGATGCAGAGGCAGAGAAGCCTAGCGGAAGCCTATGCGGATGCACAGCGTTCACTTGTGCATTGCGGGGAGGATAGCATTGCCATAGCCCCGCGATCTAAAGAGGAAGGAGCTCGAAGTCAGGTCACCATCAGAGGAAAAGACCTGGCTGGCCGACCAGCTCCAGCCAGCCAGCCAGCCAGCCAGCGTCAACCATGGGGATGACGAAGGCAAAACCTACTGCCATTGCTGCCAGCCCTGGCAAGAGGGACAGCCACCATCCCACTCCCCTGGCCCTGACTCTGTGCTTCTGCTGCGGCTGTCTGCTTGCGGGCTGACTCTTCGGTGCTAGAGCTTTCTTTGCTGGCGCTGCTCCTGGTGCTGGAGGCTTCTGCTGATGCTTACTCGCTGGCTGCTCCTGGTGCATAGGGCTTTCTGCCTGCGGGCTTACTCTGCTGTGCTGATTCCTGTTCTGGTGCTTCTGCTGGGTGCTTATCTTTGCTGGTCTGCTCCTGGTCCTTGCTGGTGCCTGCTACGTGCTCCTGTTGCTCCTGTGCTGCTGGTGGCTCCTGGTCCTTGCTGGTGCTCCTGGTCCTGCTGGTCCTGCTGCTGGTGCTTGCTGCTGGGTGGTGTGCTGGTCCTGCTTTTACTGCTACTTGTTTTTGTTACTGCTTGTTCTGGTGGTTGTCGGTGTGGAGGTAGCAGCCCCTACAACTTGAAGCCCTCTGATGAGGGCCATATGGCCCCTTTTGGCCAGGAGGGAGGAAGAGGGCAGATGTTGTGAACGGGGAGAGGCAATACTCAATAAAAAAGAGGAACATGAGGATGAGGTGCTGAATGGGCTGAGGGAGATAGAGTATCTTTGGTAGGAAGGGACGCCGGTCTATCAGACATCCAAAAGAAGCAGGCTGCTTGGAGAGAGAGGCCGGAGAGCCGTAGAGGCTAAGTCTTCGAGGTGCTCCTTGGCTGTGCGAAGCCAATGCGACACCTGTATCGGGAAAACTGCACCTCAAGAATTCTGGCCAGGGTTCACGCGTCACCTGGCATGGACCGAGGACTACTGGTGTGATTGGCCAAGTGCGATCTTGGAGGGTGAGATCCACCACCTGTAGGGCAGTCCTTCACAACCCTCTCTCTCAGGCAGCCACTGAGAGCCAGTCCTCTTCTGGCCAAGAAGGTCACTCCTGTGTCCAGCGCAGGTATCTGTGAGCATGCCACGACGGAGAACCCCCCTGACAGCTGCACTACCGTGTGGAGCGCGTGAGGACCCCCTGCGCGTGGGAGCAAGGAGAGGCACTTCCCCACAGGCCAACCACATCCACCCCAGTCACCCTCCACAAAAGGCAGAGAGGGCAGACGAGGGGCAGAGCCACACTGTCCCCTGCTCGGAAGATCAGGGACACCATCAGAAGCAGAGTAGATCTCCTCTCTCAGCTGGTACACACCGACGTCCCATTTCCTCAAACCCGCAAGCCCTTCCTTCACCTACGTCAACCAGACACGCTCATGAACATGTTGGAATCACAGTACCTAGGTGGAAAAGAAACAGGATCACCACTTCTTATTCGCAACCCTCCAGACCCACTCAACCTGCTCCACTCAGTCCAGGCCTCTCCTCCATCAGGTCGATGTCACTGGCCCTTCAGGCTTTCCACATGGCCCTCACCTACCAAGGCTACGGCTACCAGGAAGCTCCAAGCAGCACAAGGCAGCCCTTTCCCAGTTCCAGGCACAGTACTTCGGATGCACCTGTGATTGCCCTGGATGCCACCGCCACTTGATGCCATGCCATGCACAGATGCCACCCCACACCACGATGCACCCACGCCACAGATGCCGCCGGCGGCGCGGCGGCCCCCCGGGGGCCCGCGCCCCGCCCTCCGCGCCGCCCCGCCGCGCGCGGCGCCCGGCCGCCCCGCCGCCCGCGCCCCGCCCCCGCCTCCGGCCCGGCCGCCCGGCGGCCGCCCGCGCCCCCCGCCCCCCCGCCGCCGCCCGCGCCGGCCCCGCCCCCCCGCGCGCGCCGCCGGCCCGCGCGCCCCGCCGCCCGCGCGCCCCCGCCGGCCGGGCGCACCCACCGCAGTCTCAACCCAGCTGCAGACCAGACAGCCCCACTACACTGCTCCTTCCTCCACCCCTCACAGCCAAGCCCGGCCTTCAGTACACTGTCATCGGTACTGGGGCTGACCACCCCCATGTCATGGAGAAAGGGCTCTCAACATCAGGTGCTCGAGCCAGCTGTCTGAGAGCTTCCTCAAACACATCGTCCCATTGCCCCTCCGTGGCCAGGCACCCCAGTGTGCTTCAGACCAGACTCCATTGCAGCAGCCCGCTCCCAGCAGCACCTGGACCCTTCACGCATGAGACTGGCATACTCCGAGTGACCAAGAGGAGTGCCATGAGACTGGCTGCTGGCCTACCCTGTGGACTTTATTTGGACACTTGACTTCGGGGTCATTTTCATTATCTTTGCTTCACACACTTGCTTCATTCAATTTTTTTCATAAAGTCTTGGGTGGAAACTTTTTAGAAATGGTTTAAGCCTTGCCATGCTTGTGGGATGGGTTCAAGATACCTGTGGGATGGGCAGGGAATACTTTGGGATGCGGTAATAGTTCTGTGGGATAGATAAACCTCCAGTGCAAGCATAGTTGGGACTGTATGGTCCACCGCTCCAGGTGCCACACCCTTGGCCCTTCATTTCTCATAACAAAGGTAAGCATTCATCTCACACTTTGAACATAACTACAACAATTTTCTTTATTAATGCCCTGTTCAATTGTAGGTCCACTCACATACATTGGCCCCAATCTCATCATGTGATGAGACAGCTTGAAGGAAGCTATCCATTAAGCATCTATCATCCTGTCTTGCAACTCACTGCTCCACCTGGGGAGTGCAACCAGTGTTTTCAGGAGGTTTGCGCTGCTTCTTCCGCTTCATGTGAGGCTCTGTTCGGGCCTTGCACATCCTAGTGTCTATCAGGTTTCCGCCATTGCCGTCTCATTCCCCAGGCTTCATGTCCCGCATTGCCTTGTTGGAGGTCCAACGAGCCTGTTCTGCAACACTGGGTACGGGTGCGCATGAGAATTGTGCAGGATGCAGCATAGTTCCTACGATTCTCCTCACGGTCTCTGGGCGATGCTGCATGGTGGTGAGAGTACCTGAACCTGTTGGCCAGGATGCCAAAGGCGTTCTCCACCACCCGCCTTGCCCTGGACAGCCTGTAGTTGAAGATCCTCTCTTCAGGGGTGAGGAGTCTGGAGGTGTAGGGCTTCATCAGGTAGGTTCTGAGGGAGAAGGCATCATCCCCACGATGAAGTAGGGACAATTGTGCATGTCGTTGGGCAGGGGGTCTGGTATCTGGGAAGCCCATGATGAGGTTGCGTTCAGCCCCTCCCTTGAGGTCACTAGCATTGTATACTTGGGCATCTGAAGATGAGCCGTTGCCTGAAGCATCGATGTACATGAACTTGTAGTCAGCATCGACCATGTGAAGAGGATGATGCTGAAGAAGCCCTTGTAGTTGAAATAAGTGGACCCCGACTTGGCTGGAGCTTTGCAGGCCACGTGCTTGCCACCGATGGCTCCAACGGTGTGGGGGAAGTTCCACCCGATACCACTGCTCTGCAACTTTCTTCCAGCCTTCGTCAGTGGAGGGGCACTGGAGAGGAGCTCCTCCAGGTATTCTTCGATGATGGCCTGCACCAACTTCTCTGACCACAATGCTGGATGGTGTTGTGTGTGCACCCTCCAGCCGTACTGCATGCTCCTGTAGTGGTCCCTGAGGCCAGGTGGCGCAGAGTCAGTGCCACTTTAAGCCCAGGGTCCAGGCTGGGCGGAAGTTGGTGCTCTCCTTGGTCAACCTGGGTGTCAGCCACTGCACAACTTGTCAAACATGGCTGGAGGCATCCTCTATGAAGTTCAGGAATGCACAAGGTGTTCGTTCCTTCAGCTCCACCATTGCTTGTTGTACAGTCCGTACTCTGCTCTTCTCCCGATCCATCTTCGACCCAGACGCTTCTTGGCCGCCTCCTTTTCTTCCCGTAGAACAGTTGAAAGAGCCTGTAGATGGCTTCACACTGTTGCAGAAGGATGGTGGCTACCAAAAGGACTGTGTTACGATCCATGGTGGACATGACTGGTTGCTGTGGAAGAGCAAGAGCCAGATGAAGGCTGCAGAGGTCTGCACAGCAGGGCTGCTGGACTGAAAGTGAGATCCAGGTGAGTTGCTCCCCCTTTTTTAAGGCAATATAGTTTTCCACTATGTGTCCCTTTGCATCCCCTAGGCATCCTCTAGACATCCTTAATAATCCGAGATAGTCCCCTCTGCGAACGTTTTTTCCGTTTTAAATGCTTTCTTTGCGAGCTGCACTCCGCTTTCATCCTTTCTCTGTCCATGCTACTAACGCTTTGTGCCCGTTCCGCGTCCGTTTCGCTTCCTCCCTGTGTCCCGCTTTCTGCTGGAGTGGATTTGAGTTGCGCGGATGTGCAGTGGATGCCTAGCGGACGTAGCGGACGCGTAACGGATGACGACGGATGTAGAACAGATGTTCCCCGTATGCGTAGCGGTGCAGAACAGACGCGTTGGATACCTCAAAGTGCGACGGATGCTGGACGGCTAGAGAGGAAGAAAAACGGACGCAGTGAGTTACACGTAACAACGGATGCATCGCGTTAACCAACGGATGGCAAGTGTTTCTCTCCCTTTTACATCCTCTTTCCATCCGTTGGTGCAGCGTGACATGGGCAGTGTGTTTTTCAACCTTGGCAACGGTGGGGAATTGAGGGAGCTGAAAAACCACACATCTTAAAATTGTTAAGGTTGAAAAACATTGTTCTAGCATATCAAATTCCTGCTTTTCCAAAGACAAGGTAAGCTTGGTATCCGTTCAACCCTTTTCCCTCCAACTCCATCCCTCCCTCACGCCCAGAAGCAGCAGCCGACTTCCGCCTGTCCCAATCCCAGGAAAGAAGCGCGCCTCAATCCCGCTGGGTCGAACTGCTCCTCCCTTCCACCAGGGGCGCTCTCCGATGTCAAAGTCGCCGTGCACGTGCGCTTTGTTTTGGTGACCGCAAGAGACCGAGAAAGAGACAGGGGGGAGGGGGAAGGAACGAGAGAGAGCCGTTCGTGAGGCAGCGCGCCTGCGCATATCGGCAGGCCTCGCCCACCCGAAGGGCGGAGCGAAAAGGGGAGGAGCTACGTGCGCAGGCGTAGAGAGCACGTTTCCGTGCGGGAGTTGGAAGTCCTTGCCTCTCTTCTCCTGGGTGCCTAATTAGCGGGGCGGTGGGAGGGGGGGGAAGGGCCAGAGGTGGAGCCTCGGACTGCGAACTGACTGAGACGCGGGCGGGCTCTGTTTCCCGGGTGGCGTCGGCGGCGCTCCCAAAATGTCGCAGACTGCCATGTCCGAGANAAAAAAAAAAAAAACCCAGGGCGCCAAGCCTTACGTCCCGCGGAAGAACCTTTCCATTGGCTCGCCGGGGACGGGCTTTGCGTAATAAAGCCGCCCTTCTGTTTTCTTTTTGACGAACGTAAAGACGTGAGAGCCTCGCGCATCTCTTCCCGGGTTTCTCCCCTTTGGAGCAGGAAGGGGGAAGGGGTTTCAGGTCTTCGCTCGTAATCAAGCCAGGTAGAGAGGGGGGGAGACTGGGGGGAGACCTTGGCCGCGTACTTGAAGCTGGCTTTTTACAAATACCAGGTCGTCCCTGACTTACGACCACAATTCAGCCCCAAATCTCTGCTTAGGTGAGTTTTTGCCCCATTTTACGACCTTCCTTTTACCACAGCGGTTAAGCAAATCACTGCAGACGTTCAGTTAATAACACAGTTGTTCAGGGAATCTATTCACTCATTTTGCTTGTCAAAATGGTGATCACATGACCCCAGGACACAGCAATGGTCATCAGTATGAACGAGTTGCCAAGCGTCTGAATTTTGATCACATGAGCACAGGGACGCTACAAAGGTCGTAAGTGTGAAAAATGGTCGTGTCACTTTTTCAATGCCGTTGTAACTTTGGTCACTAAATGAAGCATTGTAAGTTGAAGACTACCTATAGTCAAAACTCCGGATTCCTTACATTTTGACCTGTCTAATTTATCACTCTAATATCCCCATAATAGGTGAATTGCTTTCAACCTTTTCGAATAACCCATGATCTGGTTTCAACCAAACCTGCATTTAGAAATGAAGCTTACCCATTGTGGTGGTGTTTTGGTTGCAACCAACTTGGGTTAGAGGAAGACTGTGACGCAACAGTATATCTCACCCACTGATTAAAATTGCTGTTATCACTACTATAAATGAAAATTGTCACACTGTAGGTAGTGGTTTGGCCTTGACGAAAAATAAGGTTGTGAAACATATTTTGTATTTCTGGATGAAGTAGAAGCTTCCAGCTAATGTAACTGATACTTCCTTCTGCATATGACTCCTTAAAAATGCTTAATCCTGTGTGTACAGTAAGTGTAGCAATGTAGTAAGCTCTGTATTTGTAAAGGAATTTAGAGCTGACCTTGTGGAAGATAAAAGAAAGCTATTAAGGGGGGAAAGAAAGGAGCTGGCCATTAATGGCCGTTCGCACAGTTCTGAGGTAGAAGGAGGCCTGAAAAAGAGATTTAAAATAATTTAGTATAAGATGGGTCACAATAAAATTGGGCAGGCTTTCAAAATATTGTTATGCTGTCTTGCCACAATAAAGAGCATTCCTAGAAGCCCTGACATACTTGTTTGTTGACTCAAAGTAACTGCCCCAAAGACTTGACAATATTGTAAACTTTTACTCAGTGTCAGTGTATCTGTTCAAGGAAGCCAAATTACCCCAGCACATAACTTTTCTTAGCAAAGATGATTGGTTTACAATTGCTTTGTGTTAAGTGATAAGATACAGATCTGACCATTATATAAGCTCAAATTGTTCCATACTGTATTTGTAAAGGAGTAATTTATATACCTCATACAAATGGAAACTTGGTTAAATAATGATAAAAATTGATTTTAAGAGCAGTGTATGTGATGTTCTTACAGCATAACGAGCTCAAAATGAAAGAATACTATGTATAATGAAGAGAGTAAGAAAACAAGAATAGGAATTGAATACAACAGATCTTTATCAGGATACAAAAGCTTAACTGTCTGCATAAAATAAATGCCACGTGTTTCAAGTTTACTTCATTCACTTTCCTGAACAAAGCAGTACTGTATTTTCATTGCTAAGTGCCAGATATTGCCATAACTCAGTCCTCTCGGCAGTTAAATTGCTGGATATGCTATAAAGAGAGAAATTTTACTGCATATTTTCTTTCACTATTCAGATTTTTTCATCAATATTTGTTCTGCTTATAAGTAGGTAGGCTTCTGGGAATTAGTATCCTATATTATCTTTGTTTTCCCACCAGTGTGCATAATCCATGATATTAAAATATACATTGAAATTCTAGAGGATTGCATATTGAGTTGGAATCCATTGGAGGTATTTGTAGATTTTGAAGATCTTGGAAGTGTCACCTGACACTAAAACTAGTGTCACCTGACCAAACTTCAGTTCAAGCAGTCTGATTTTATCACTTTTTTCTGTTATTTCCATATTCAAATCTAATTTGAATATCTAGTATCCCATACTCAAATCTACTTTCAGATTTTCAGATTGTTTTAAAGTTATTGGGGGGGTGGGGAGTGGAAAGGAGACATTCTTTTGGTAAAAGGAGTTAATTCATTTTGAGAAAGGAACTTTGATCAGTAACAAAACACAGCTGATAACCATGGAGCAAATAACTATCAAACAATGATTCTGTATAAAGCTAGAAGAAATTTCTGTTTTAAGTTTTATTATTGTGCCTACAATTTTTCTAGAAATGGCATACTGCACACTGTTTTGTTTCACTTCTGTCCCTTCCCATCTAATTTCTTTCATGAGGTTGCAATCCTGGTGTTTATATATACTTTTAGGTGAAATATATTTATAATTATGAAAGAATAAAACCATAAAATTTTTAAGTTTAAGAAAACTGATAATATATCAAATAAGACATTCATGAAATATGGTATAAAATATTTTTGTTTGCTGATTTATATGTGAATGTGAATTTATGTATGTATGGTTGCCACAAAGAAGGCAGGATCACCCTATTCCCCAAAGCACCTGAAGGCAGGACAAGAAGCAGTAGATGGAAACTAATCAGGGAGAGATTCAACTTAGAACTAAGGAAAAAATTCCTGACAGAACAATAAACCAGTGGAACAGGTTTCCTCCAGAAGTTGTAGATGTTTCCAACACTGGAGGTTTTTAAGAAGAGATTGGAGAACTATTTGTCTGAAATGGTATAGGGTTTCCTGCCTAAGCAAGGATTTGGACTACTAAAAGACTTCCAAGACTTCCTTTCCAACTCTGTTATTCTGAATAATTCAAAAAAAGTTTTTAAATATTAAATTATTTAGGGGAATTTAATTTTAACATGAAAGGATTATATGTTGAATACTTCTTTTTCAGTATTCCAAATTTTATCATTCCAAACATTAGGTAAAAGTTTGATGGCTATATTTTACAGACTTCATCTTTCTAAAATATATTTATCATGAACATTTCAGCTCTTGGGAAATGAAAATACATTCAACACACAAAATCCTTCTTGGGGATTTTTTTTTGTCCCAAGACAACAAAGTCTTGAAACTCAAAGCACTTTTGTCATTGAGAGAAAAAAAATAATAAGCTTTGTAATGAAATGCCTTTTAGAGCTTTCTTACCCATCTGGTTGAACCATTTAAATAACTGAGGCAATAAATTCTGTGAATTGCTTTCTTTGTCAAGAAACCTTATCTATTTTGAAAGAGTAAATCCATAATTTGGGGAAAATAGCATTTTGGTCTTGTAGGCCAAATGACATGCAAGAAAGGCTTCTGGCAAGAGTGGCAACAAATAAGACAAAAAGAAAGCACCGCATTCCTTTCCCTGGTGTCTAGTGGTTCCATGGCAGTGAACCCAGGAAGGATCATAAATTATGGCGCCAATGTAATTAACACTCTGTAATTATGATCAAGTAAAGTCATTAAAAAATACAAAATAAAGCACAGACTTCAAAATTTAGGGCTATGATTTTACCTTTGAAAACAAAATCTTTTAAATTGACGGCAACATGAATAAAACTACAATGAAGGATTTTTTAAAAAAAACCAGATGCATTCCACATTAAATAGTCCTGTAATAATTCATTTAAAATATTCACACGTTCTGAAGGATATTTCTTTTAGGAAACGCATTTAATGCTGCCAGTTCTGATTAAAAATAATGATTTCCTTTATATTTTGAGCAAATTTTGTCAGAATTTTTCAAGCAGGTGAAGTGATCAAATCTTACTAAATACATTTTCTAGTAAAAGATTATTTCAGCATTTCCATTGACGAGCATTAACTTTCATTAAAAGCAGGAAAACATTCGTTTTGTTTCATAATTTTATTCCTTTCATTGCGTGTGTGTGTGTGTGTGTGTGTGTGTGTGTGTGTGTGTGAGAGAGAGAGAGAGAGAGAGAGAGAGAGAGAGAGAGAGAGAGAGAGAGAGGGAGATGTATATCTAAACTTGGTGTAAATTTGATTAGTTATCATGTTAAAGGCCTGCCTCTGAAATTTTGAAACTATCCCATCCTTGCCAAAAATGGAAGAACATTCCTGTTTGATGACAACCTTCCAGTTCCTTGCAGCCTGTGCAATATTTGTGAGATTCTTGAAGGGGCTAAATGCCAGTGGTCTAAAATAGATGCCTTAAAATGATCTAAATATTTGTTCTGTTTGAGGTAGATAAGAATTTTCCAGATTTCCAGAGGGAAACAGCATCATTCAATTGCCTGCTTTTATTCTGGCTTCCAGATGTCTTTCATTCCCACTGTTGGGTTAATTATATCTGTTTCTAGCAAAACTGGATTAATTTTTGATACTGTTCCTTTGAGGTCTGTGGAATAGTTGATAATTTTTGTAAAAATTAAATAGTTAGCAGTTAACAATTTCCAGCGCCTTCTTAATTCATAAAAATGAATGTACTTGAGAACAGAATAACTATGGTAAATCTTTATTTTTTTAAAAAAGCTCTCATTCTGTATAAAAATGTAATAGATACATGCAACGAATGAAAAACAACTTTCCCCATCTTTATATCAATTCATGTGAACCAATGACATGTTTTAACATTTCAGCTGTTTTAAAAGAAGTATACTGTAGACAAGATTGTTATCTAAATAAGGCAACAATTAGTTTTCACAATAAGTTAATACATTAAAGTGAGAAATAGCAAAGTACTTTATAATCAGGATGTTAAGACTGTATTTTTTTTTTTAAAAAAAGCCGTACCTCCATTAATATTTTTGCAAATATGAATTTATGTTTTTATTTTACACCAAGCTTTTGATTAATTATCATATGCCATCAACTGTCAGTAAATTTTGTTCATGAAGATTCTAACCTGGTCATTAGGTCTTTCAACAATCCATTCAACATCTCTGTAACTGAGTCCATCCACTTTGCTGCTGGTTATCCTCTTGTTAAAATATGTGCTTAAGTGGTGGGATATCTATTCAGTATAACTATTGATTATTTCTGTTACAATGTCTTTATGAATGAGCTACTGAATTATAGCCCATCTGGTTTTTGTTTTTTTTCACTATTGTGATATGCTTTTAAGACAAGAAAATAACAGTTATAGTATGGTTCTGTATTTAACGATACTAATATGTAATCTTGTTTACAGATTTCCTGTTTAAGTTTTTGGTCATTGGAAATGCTGGAACTGGCAAATCCTGTTTGCTTCATCAGTTTATTGAGAAAAAATGTAAGTAAAATTGTATTTTTTTGCAGCTAAATCTATCCAATTGGGAATTTGTAGGTGGTAGCATTTTATTATTCATCATATGGTGATATTTCTTTAAAGTATTATTAATGAAGTATGCAGGGGTGGGATTCTACCATTTCACACCTATTCGCTAGAACCGGTTGTTAACATTCTAAGCAGTTCGGAGAACCGGTTGTTAGAAGAAATTACTGGCCTAATCCTGTAAGGAAGGCAGGAAGGAAACGTTCTGATGTTGCTTACTGCCTCTCCGTTAACCCTTATTACATTCTTGGCAGGACTAGACTTCCTGTCTCAGGAACGTCTTTGGAGATTTTTTTCCCTTCTTTGCTGGTACTTTGCTTGTGNTTATGACCATTTTTCACACTTACAACTGTTGCAGCATCCCCATAGTCATGAGAGGCCAGGTGAGGAGATGCATGCCTTGATGTGAATGATGTTGAGTTGGCCACACCCAGCCAATAACATGACCATCAAGCCATGTCTACCCAGTCACATGGCACCAAGCCACACCCACCAACTAAGCCACGCCCACAGAACCAGTTGTTTTAAAAATTGAATCCCACCCCTGTAAATATGCCAGAAACCTATAAGCATGATTGTAGAAGGGTATAATTTATTCCAATTAGTTTCGATTTGACTATGTGAGATCATCCAGAAGTGCTCTCCTGTCTTCATTATGAGAGCAGGATACATGACTTTACAAATCAAATCAATCTTTGGATGTATATCCAAAGCAGTGTAGGATAGTGCACACATTTCATTTGTATATCATTGTGACTTGAATGAAATCATGATAAAGGTACTTTTAAGTATAGGTTGGTTAAATTCAGAAACTTTAAAAACATCTCAAGATGAAAAAAAAATCAAATACTGAAACTCCTTACCATCCAAGAAGAGCCATGGCATATAGTGGGGAACTTTAGTTGCTCCAGTATTTGTTGGGAGAAAAACCTTGCCAGGTACAACTTTTCCCATAATGCCCTGTCTTGTCTTCCTAACAGCTTTCTCCTTCAAAAGGTAGAGGGAGCCCCAAGAGTATCAGCAATTTTGGACTTGGTGTCAAATAACAGGAAAGTCTTAAGAGAGGAAAAGCAAATGGCAGGAACATTTGAAGAAGATAGTTGTGTTTTGTTGGAGTTTGTGGTGATAAGAGAAACTAAAACAGTTTCTACTGATCATGACTTGGACTTGAAGAAAGCTAATAGTTCAGGCAGAGAGAGAGAGAGAGATCAATGACTACTCTGGACCTTTATGGCTAATGACAAACTTGAATTTGGTCTCTTCGACCACATCTTAATCTTACAACACACCAGCTTATTTCTGTGTTCAAAACTTGTTAATCTACGTAAGCTTTAAAAATTCAGCATGATAAAAAAGATTATAAATAGCAGAAATGACTGTTAGCAAATGTGATAGCTCAGAACACTTATCAGTGTTTGTTTCTTATAATAATTTTTTTTCATTCAATAGCCCAAAATTAAAAACACGGCTCTATTATGATTTATTACTCAGATTTATACTGTGTCCAGAATGCTTACAAATTTAATGTCTTACTATTTTCTTCATCTGATTTTTAGCTTTTCTCCTAATGTTTTCTTCTGATTTTTAGCATATACTTAGCATATACTGGCAAAAAAAAGATGTTCTATTTTTTGCAAATTCATAATGGTTACTGGTTTAAGTTTAATTCAGTTTTCAAGCATCCAATTACTATATAAACCAAAAAATTGTGATAGTGACTTTATTAGCATTTTAACCTTTATGTAATATATTTTATATTCTGATAATAGCAAAATTAATATCCATTTGTATAGATTTTTTTTCAATCTTCCTTTTATTCTCTTTCTTGGCTTCAAAAGTTCCGTTATGATGCATCTGTATACTGACAATGACATAACCTGTTACAACCCTTGCCTTTCAACTGAAGTTGAGTACTAATTACTATTTTTTTCCTGTTATAGTCAAAGATGACTCAAATCACACTATAGGAGTGGAGTTTGGTTCAAAGATAATAAACGTTGGAGGCAAATATGTAAAACTGCAGATTTGGGATACAGCTGGACAAGAACGGTTCAGGTATAATTTCCTGTTAAATAAGGGAAAGCAATTACAAGATACGGGTGTTTTCAGTGTTTCTGTTAAAGTAAAGGCTACTTTCTTCTTGTAACTATAATATTTTTATAGCCAACTAAGTGTAGTTGTACTGATAGAGAATAGCTTTTATGTCACCTCAGCATAGCTAAATAACAATAGAAGATGCTATAACTGACAAATGGGGTTTGTAATTGCATTGCTATTATCTCAGAAATTCTGACCCAGTCCGGCTAAAAGGAAACACATCTGGGAAGTTTATAATGCTCTTGTTAGGCAGAGTTCGATATAAGATGGGTAAGTGTTTTAAATAAACACATAAATTTAAATGGTGGAGAATGTAAATACCTAACTCTAGTTTTGTCTTGCAAGTACAAACCTAAACAAGCATTGTAGTTTATGCTTACAATTTTAACATTGCACAGAACTCAAATTTCTATTCTTTTAAATACTGTAAGGTTTTTTTCCTCACAGATCAGTAACACGAAGCTATTACAGAGGTGCTGCAGGTGCCTTGCTTGTTTATGACATCACCAGGTAAAAGCAAAATGCTAGAGAAATCTTTTTTCTCTGTTCAATCATGTCTGATTCCAGGGGTAGGATGATAACAGTTTGGTTATGATTCTCCGTAGTTCAGAGAACCGATAAATCGGCCCTCTGGCTGGCTCCTCTCTACCTGCTTCTCCGCTCCCTGCCCAGTCAGGGAGTCAGTCCTTATTGTGCATGCGCGACATTGCTGACTGCAGCCTGCTTATGTGTGCCCACCAGAGTGGCTGTTGCTGCCTGCCTTCTGCTGTGGCCCTACCTGAACTGATCTCCCTGAGTGAGTGAAGCTCTGCCCCTGCCCATTGCCTTTCCCCCTCTCCCCCCATACTACTTGCCTTTTGTTGCCTCCAGCAGTTGCCTTCCCCCCCCACTTGCCTTTTGCTGTCA
>BHFT01003342.1:9392-48128 GCA_004320025.1 Laticauda laticaudata | reverse complement strand
ATGCATACGTTTTGCATCCATCAGCCAGTGGGACCAGGCCTTAAGTTCCATGCACTTCATACGATATGGGTCTACTGATGGGTGAATTGCATTCGGAGTTGTTTGCACGTCCCATCTTGCAATGAGAAAAGGCCGTTTCCCCCACCACCCCAGCATTGGGATTAAGACTGTTGAAATTGTTTGGAGTTCCATCAAGATGAGCTGTATTCCTTGTGGCTCAATTTTTTTTTCAAGAAATAGATAGAAATGTTTGGTATATGTCTGATTCCTGCTGTTTTAGGCTTCATATATTTATATTTGTTGGGAGAATAGTTTTCTTTTAATCCTTAGTCTTAATTAGGACATTATCTAGGGCCTGTCTGAATAGTTTGCCACTTTTGAATGGACCTGATATGAAGACTGATTTTAATTTAGAGTACTTTCCAGTTCATCAACTACAGCTATCTTAAACTGTTAGGTTAGCTGTAGTGCCTTTGGCTGAGAACTGCATACTGTTTTTCCCAGCATCTGCTATTAAGGCAGAGACTTGGCTAACTTGTTCATGCCTTACATGGGTTCCCTATCTTCTAGAATTGGAATAGCTGTTTGCCCCATAGGATTGAAGCTTAGTGAAGATGAACATGGCAAGGAAAGCCCTTATGGCCTTAGCTGAAAACCTGCGTGCATTTTATTGCAGAATCTCTGTCTTCAGGACTGTCTAGGATATCTTCCCTGTCTTCATTTGCTATTACTCCCAAAACCAGAATTGTCATGTAAGCATCCATTAAGATATCTTAATTAGGTCTATGGCTACCTATGAAAAGGTACTGAGAAAGGAGATGGAAGAATTTTCATTTTCTCATTGCCCCGGGAAACTTGTTCTCTGCTCTGAGGATTTTGTTAAAGGTATCAGGGAGTGGAAGGCATAAGATAGTAAATAGCTACAGGTAATCCTCGACTTACAATCATTTGTTTAGTGATGATTCAAAGTTACAACAGCACTGAAAAAAAAGTTATGACCCAGTCCTTGTATTTATAACTGGTGTAGCATCCCCATGGTCATAGGATCAGAATTCAGGTGTTGGACAACCAGTGTATATTCTGGGGTCATGTGATCACCATCTGCAACCTTCTCAGTCATCTTCCGTTAAGCAAAGTCAATGGGAGAAGTTGGATTTGTTTAGCGACAGCACAGTTCACTTATGTGCAGCTATTTGCTTAACAACAGTGCAAAAAAAAATCAAATGTGGCTCACTAAATCAAATATGGCTCACTTAGCAACTGCCTTCCTTAGCAATGGAAATTCTGGTCCCAATTGTGATTTAAATTGGGGACTACTGCTAATACTGGTTCAACAAGGAATTTGTTAGGGTTAGGCATTCTAGTTCATTCAGTCCTGGAGTCTTGCAGACTTTCCTAAGCAGCAAGGGAATTCTGCTTTGTGGAAAAGCCAGACAGATTTGAAGTTTGGTTTTTGATTTTATTCTCATCTAGGGACAAATCCCTCTCTTCCCTATTTGACAGGTGCTGAAGGAAAGTATTTGAACCATACGTAATATGTACACTTCACCCTAAGAGTAGGTGGCGTTCCTTGCTTGCTTGGTGGTTTGATTCTTCCCCCTGTGATGGTGGCCTCAACATTGACCTCTGTTGCAAATATCATGTAGCTTATTAGCCATGTATCTGACAATCTAGTCTCCTGGGGACAGCATAGTAATGAGACAAAAGGACATATTAATGTATCATTCAAGGTTAGTCAGTTGGCTCATTACCAACCATAAGAGAGGACATATTAATGGACAGCTGTCCATGACCCTGCTAAGTCTATTTTCCCAAGCCTATGTTTGTAAGAAAAAAACTTGGGAGATCCACCTAGACTTAGGGAGTTCCTGGCAGAATAAATGGGCTTTCACACAGCTGTTTTCTCTCACTGAAAGCAATGTTAGTTCTAATCTAATCCCTGCCTCTGGAGCAGGGCTGTCATTGTGGCTTGCAGGCCGGAAGCATCACGCACTGGCCACACCCATGCCTAGTTTAGCAAAGGAGGGAAAAGTCGCAAAATATTGCGTGATGCTGCCGAGACACCACAAGTTTGACATCCTGCTCTGGAGTAAGTGAAGAGAAGCTCACTAGAGGATGCCCTGCCTCCACTGGAAAAGAAACCCCAGAGGTTTCAGTTTGAAATTTGGAATGGATGAGACAGAATTGATGAGGTATCAGATCCCATCACCTTGAAAAGATTTATGTATGTTGATTGAAACCTGGCTTCAGAGCTATGAACAAAGATTAATGATATATAGCAAATGTGCAGAGATTTGGGGAGATGTTCAAAGAGACACCAAGTGTTCTATTTCCATTTTTGTCTGCTCTAATATCTAAATTACTCTTCAGATCAACATTTACAAAACCCACCAAAGCATAAGGAGGTGTGATACAACAGAAGCCAACCAGTCGGCCAGAGCTGTTCATAAATAAGAGGAAAAATTGTTCGATCAAGTCGGAAAAAGCAGACTGCCAGATGGATACTTAAAGCCCATGTCACACTGCACCAACGGATGGAAAGAGGATGTAAAATGGAGAAAAACGCTTGCCATCCGTTGGTTTAACGCGATGCATCCGTTGTGTACTCACTACATACGTTTTTTCATACTCTCTATCCGTCCACATCCGTCTACTGTGATTTCATCCGCTCAAAAAGTTTTGAGCTGCCACAAAACTTTTTTGAGCGGGATGAAGTATCCAACGCGTCCATTCTACATCCACGTACACATACGGAAACATCCTTATATGTCCGTTTGTCATCTGTTACGCATCCGCTATATCCGTAGGCATCCGTCTGCGCATCCGCCGCAACTCAAATCCGCTCCAGCCCGAAAACGGAAAGAGGGAGAAGTGAAACGGACGCGGAACGTCCGCGTGTTAGTAGTACGACAAAGTAAGATGAAAGCGGATGCAGCTCGCATAATAAAGCATTAAAACGGAAAAAAATGTTCGTATAGGGACGTATCTCAGATATTTAGGATGTCTGGCAGGATGTCTAGAAGGATGCCGGAAGGACACCTAGTGGAAAACCTATATTTCCCTATTAAAAAGGGGGAGAACTCACCTGGAGCTCCACTTTCAGTCCAGCAGCCCTCGGTGTTGCAGACCTCTTAAGCCTTGCTCTTGCTCTTCCACATCATCCCAGTCATCTCCACCATGGCATTGTCGCACACTCCTTTTGGTAGCCGCCATCATTCTACAACAGTGCGAAGCCCTCTACAGGCTCTTTCACCTGTTCTATGCAAGGAAAAAGGAGGCGTCCAAGAAGTGAGTGGGTCCGAAAGATGGATCACCGAGAAGAGCCGAGTACGGACTTGATGACAAGCTGATGGTGGAGCTGAGGAACGGAAGACCCTCGGTGCATTCATCAGCACTTCATGAGGATGCCTCCAGCTCCATGTTTGACGAAGTTGTGCACGCGGCTGACACCCAGGTTGCACCAAGCAAACACCAACTTCGGCCCAGCCTGGAACTGACCCTTTCAGGTGCACCTCACTCTGCGCCACCTTGGCCTCCGGGACCACGTTACAGGAACATACAGTACACCCGGAGGGTGCCACACAACACCATCAGCATTGTGGTCAGAGAAGTGGTGCAGGCCATCATCGAAGAATACCTGGAGGAGCTCCTCCAGTGCCCCTCCACTGAAGAAGGATGGAAAAAGTTGCAGAGCAGTGGTATCAGAAGTGGAACTTCCCCCATACCGTTGGAAGCCATAGATGGGAAGCATGTGGCCTGCAATGCTCCAGCCAACTCAGGGTCCAATTATGTGAACTACAAGGCTTCTTCAGCATCATCCCCTTTTCCGATGGTCGATGCTGACCACAAGTTCATGTACATCGATGCTTCAGCGACGGGTCATCTTCAGATGCCCAGGTATACAATTGCCAGGTCACCTCAAGGAGGGCTGGAACGCAACCTCATCATGGGCTTCCCAGAATCCAGACCCCCTGCCCCAACGACACACAAGATGTGCCCTACTTCATCGTTGCGATGACGCCTTCTCCCTCAGAACCTATCTCATGAAGCCCCTACACTTCCCAGATGCCTCACCCGTGAAGAGAGGATCTTCAACTACAGGCTGTCCAGGCAAGACGGTGTGCTGGGAGAACGCCTTTGGCATCCTGGCCAACAGGTTCCAGGACTTCTCACCACCATGCAGTCTTGCAGAACAGGCTCATGGACCTCCAACAAGGCAATGGGGACATGGAGCCTGGGGAATGGAGGCAGGACGAAACCTGATAGACACTGTGGATGTGCCAGGCCCCAACAGAGCTTCACCTGAAGGGGAAAGAAGCAGCGCAACCTCCTGAAACACTGGTGCAACTCCCCAGCTGGAGCAATGGGTGGCAAGACAGGATAGTAGATGCTTAATGGGTGCTTCCTTCGGCCTGTCTCATCACACGGATTGAGATTTGGGCCATGTATGTTGGCGTGGCCTTACAATGAAATAGCGGCATTAATAAAGAGTTATTGTTTATGTTGAAATGTGTGGATCAATGATTAAATTGTTATGATAATAAAGGGCCATAAGGTGTGGCACCTGGAGGCGTGGACCATACAGTCCCACTATGCTTGCACTGGAGGTTTATCTATCCCCACTGCTATTCCTTACCCATCCTCACAGCTATTACCCATCCCACAGTATCCCTGCCCATCCCACTGCTACCTTACCCATCCCACAGCTATTACCCATCCCACAGGTATTCCCTGCCCATCCCACTGCTATCCTTACCCATCCCACAGGCTATTACCCTCCCACAGGTATCCCTGCCCGTTCCACTGCTATTCCTTACCCATCCCACAAGCACGCAAAGGCTTAAACCATTTCTAAAAAGTTTCCACCAAAGACTTTATTGACTAAAAGAACTGAACCAAGTGTGTGAAAGCAAAGATAAACTTTTATTAATAAAACAAAACTGTAGAAGCAAAATGACCCAAGAAAAGTGTCCCAAGCAAAGATAAAGGTAGCAACCCAGTCTCTGGCACTCTTCTCAGTCACTCTGAGACGTGCTCATGGGATCAGAGGTGAAGGATCAGGTGCTTGTGGAGGTAGCTAGTGCTTGCTCAGTCCTGTGATGTTGAGAGCCCCTTCCTCCATGACATGGGGTGTCAGTCCCAAGACTGATGACAGATCTTCTGAGGCCGGGCTTGGCTGTGGTGGAGGAAGGAGGACGTGTAGTGGGGCTGTCTGGTCTGCAGGTGAGCGAGGGAGGCGTCGGTGGCATCTGTGGCATCTGTGGCCGTGGGTGGCATCTGTGTGCTTGGTGGCACCCGTGGCATCGGTGGCACCTGTGGTGTGCGATGTACCTGTGCCTGGACTGGGAAGGCTACCTGTGCTGCTGGAGCTCCTGGTAGCCATCACCTTGGTAGTGAGGGCTGTTGGAAAGCCTTGGAAGGGCTAGTGACATCACCTGGGGTGGAGGAGCAGACCTGGACTGAGTGGGAGCAGGTTCAGCTGGGTCTGGAGGGTTGTGCAGAAGACCGGTGATCCTGTCCTTGGATCACCTGGTACTGTGATTCGGATATGTCCATGAGGGTCTGTTGACGATAGGTGAGAGAAGGGCTTTCGGTTGAGGATGGTATGTCGGTTGTCTGTACCAGCTGAGAGAGGAGATCTACGCTCTTTATGGTGTCCCTGATCTCCAGCAGGACAGTGTGGCTCCTGCCCCTCCAGTCTGGCTCTCTGCCTGCTTTCTGTTGGAGGTGGAGCTGGGGGTTTGATGTGGGTTGTCTCTGGTGGCAGTGCCCTCTCCTTGCTCCCACTGGTTCAGGGGTCCTTCCACACGCTCCGCCACCGCGGGAGTGCAGCTGTTGGGAGTCTCCGTCGAGGGACGCTTCCACAGATACCTGCCTGGACACCAGGAACCGGACTCTTGGCCAGAGGAGACTGGCTCTCTGTGGGCTGCCTGAGAGAGAGGGTTGACAGAGGGGCTGCTCCTTGTGACGGATCTCACCCTCCAAGAAAGCTGCACTTGGCCATCACGTAGGTCTCCCGGTCGAGTGAGCTTGATCCACGACCTGGCAAGACTTCTTGAGGTGCAGCTTCCCGTACCAGTGTGTGCATGTGCTTCCACCACCCCAGGAGGACATCCAAAGTGTAGCCCAGGCTCTCCGCCTTCTCTCTCCAAGCCGCCTGCTTCCGCTTGGTGTCTCGATAGAGCCTGTGTCCCTTCCTCCAGAGGTACTCGTTCTCCCTCAGCCATTCAAGCACCTCCTCCTCGTGTTCCTCTGCAATGGAGTACTTATCAATGGAGTACACCCTTAATCTCAGCGAATGCCTCTTCCTCCTTCTGGCAGGGCCTTCTGGGCCCTCATCAGAGGGCTTTGAGGGTTCTAGGGGTAGGTCCACCACACCCACCACCACCAGCAGCAGCAGCACTAGCAGCAGCAGCACCAGCACACCACAGGACCAGGAGCACCAGCAGGACAGCAGCAGGACAGCCAGAGTCAGCACCAGCAGAAGCAGCCAGCACCAGCAGAGTCAGCACCAGCAGCAGAAACCCCAGCAGAAGCAGAGTCGGCCAGGGGTGGGATGGTGCCCTGTCCTTCTTGCAAGGCTGCAGAAGATGGCACAGGCTTTCCAACTTCTTCCCCATGGTGTGTTGGCTGGAGATGTGTCTTGGCAGCAGGTCTTTCCTCTGAATGGTGACCTGCTTGTGAGCTGCATCCTTTTATATCCATGGGCTGACGCAATGCATCCTCCTCACAATGCGCAGTGAACGCTTTGCATCCGCTAGGCATCTGCTAGGCTTCCGTGAGTGCATCCGCTGTGTCCGGCTCGGCATCCGCTCTGCATCCGTTCCTTCTGCTGCGCATCTGCTTTGGTGTTCTCCCCCGGAAGCCCTGCGGATGTGTCATCCGCTTCCACATCCGCTAGGCCTTCCGTTGAGCATCCCGCTTAACATCCTCGCCTCGCTACATCCTCCCCCTGTCCGTTCCTTTCCGTTGTTGTCCGCTCTGTTTATGCAAATTTGGGGCACTTTTGAGGGCGGATAACAACGGATGGAAAATTTTCTCGTCCGTTGTCTCCTTTTTACATACGTTTTGCATCCGTCGGCCGATGTGACCTAGCCTTAAACTTTTAGATCTTTACAGGTTCCACCCAGCTGAGAAAGCAAACTACTATTCTTGTTCATAATACATGAATGCATTGTCCATGTATAGTTCCTGACAGGTAAATTTACAGTTCCGAAGCTCTGCACAAAGTGGAAACTTGACATACAGTGCAATATCAAGTATGTTCAACATTCATAGTTAAGCATTAAAGATGTCAACTTATTATTAATAATGTTATTAAATTATCTTATTAAAGATGATAATTTTGTCTATTGCTGCTCTGTGACCGTATTATTATCTCTTTTATTCATTAAATATAAAACTCAAGTCAACTGAACATTTTAAAATGTATCACAAATTCCAGTGACTAGTGCCAATGGTTGATACGGGTTGCTGACAGAGTCCTAGGTATCAACCAAATATCTTCTTAAAATATACAATATTCCAAGTAGTGCAGTTTTTTGTAATTCCGCTGATGTTATTGCAGGAAGCTGAAATTTCTTGATGTGTTTTGTAAAATTCTTGGACATGGTACCAAGTACCCCAATGAAAATGAGTATCACTGTTACATGTTTCATCTCTAACCATATAGTTTCGATGCCCATTTTGTGATATTTTGTGATATTTCATTATTATTTTATATACAAAAATGACAGTGTACACAGCAAATGAGATAAACATGCTGGGTTCCATATTACAAATCACTAATTGAATACTTTCTAAGCATTTAGGACTGCATGATATATCGGCGAATTATGAAAGCAGATCCCAGTAAGGTGGCCTTCTGCAGTTGTCCAATGGTGATTTTGTCAGAGCTAATTGTTTCTAAGTGCTTGCCTAGGTCATTGGGCATAGCACCCAGTGTGCCGAGTACCACTGGAACCACCTGCACTGGTTTATGCTAGAGTCTCTGCAGTTTGATTTTCAAGTCCTGATATTATTATTATTATCATCATCATCACCACCACCACTATCACTCTCATAATTTACAGTATTATGTAGAGATACACAGCAGAAATTGTGTTTACCTGTTTTTGCTCAAACACGGCCTCTTCTTTGTTTTTGTGACATCTGGTAGCCTTTTCTTAGATGTCATTTGCTGATAAGCCTTCATCCCAACTTGGTTTCTCATTTGTAACAGCTCCCCAAAAGACATTGAAGACAATTCTGAAGGAAAAGGAAAAGAAAGACAAAGATATACAGACATACATCAAAGTATCTGAAATATTTGCACCAGCCTTTGGCAATCAAGCACTCTCAGATGTATTGATTTAACCTGTGGAATTTTCAGCAATGGACCATGCTGCCTCAGATACTCAAGTTAGGAAAACTGATTGACATATTTAGTTATTTATTTTCTGTACCACTGCAATTCAGAAACTCTCGGCAGCTTACATAAAGAATAAAATAAAATCAACACATTTATAAAAGAATAAAATAACCTGCACAAAAACCATAAACAATAAAAACAAAAACTGAATATGGCTTGATACAATCAAGTGGAGCAGACATGTATTGAATGTTGCAATTCCCTAACATAAAATATTGCTTCTTCCATGTTCTCCAGATACGAAGACAAACAGACAGGTAATATTTTTTTGGTCATTGATTGTTAAAAATACAGTCAGTAAAATGACAATGCAAGTGAGAAAATTATGATGGAGGAGGAAGTGATTAAGAAAATAATGGAATGTAGAGAAATGAGTAGACTAATTAGCAATTAAAGAGCAAGAAGAAAAAGAGTATTATAAGATTTGGATTTATTTTATCAATGGCTAGATAGAAGAGTAAGAAACTGAAGTATATTGTAATAGTAATTATATATTATAATTGAATATTTCTAAATTAGTTATATTATGAATATAATTTAGTAAGAACTGAGATTTATTTTTAAAGATAGCCTGGAACTGAAATTAAAACTTTAATGATAGTATAATAATGATATAATATGATATGGAATGTTTATTAGAATATTATATGAATGTAAGGTTAAGAGGATAGGATTATAGATACTGTGCACATGATATATGTACCAAAGCGACATATTGTAAAATTGAAAAAAGGTTTTATTTGTTATTTTATTTGTTATAAAAATAAAACACTTTTTTTTAAAAAAGTGACAACACAAAACTATCCCCTAACAAGAATTATTAGCAACCATTTGTGGGCAAAGCTTAGACATAATGTAGTAAAATGTGTTACTTTTAGAGAAATAAATATACTTTGATATTTAACAGATAGTGCAGATAAAAGATATCAAATTGCCATGCAAATTTAAATAAAAGAGGGGTTATCAACTGCCAGTAAATGATCCTTTAGAATTGACAAATAGAGAAGAACATGAGATGTGGTTTTTATACCTATATCATAGGGGCAATGTCAGTTCTCTATGGGGTTTCCTATATTCCCCTTCCAGGACAGCTACGGGGAACACATTAAATCAAGCTAATGATAAAACTCTCCTAAATTTGGGAACTATGATATGATAGAAACATGAGGCTGATTTAGTCACTCAAACTTTGTTATTTGGAATTATATTGTGAGTGAAAGTAGCAATCCCTGACCTTCTATAATCTATATCTTAGTATTTTTTGATCCAATTTGATTAACTCCAAGGTGAAAATGTCATCATTGGAGAAACCATCCAAATTTAGTGTCTTTTGAATCCTTGTTTCCCAGGAAGGTGATCATTTTATTATTTCTTTATTAAATTTTTATGCTGCCCATTTCCCCCACAGGTACTCTGAGCCACTGTTCATACTGTTATGTAGTCATATATGAGCCCTGTGTAGTAATTGTGTTTGGGCTTTAGTTGCAAACAGTTTAATTGCAGCAGGGATAAACTGCTCCCCTAGAACAATAGTAACATTGCTGATGCAGATCTCTCTAAACTGTGGCATACATAATCCACCTGGGCATCTCTGCTTGAAAAAACTCTTACTCTTACTCTCGTTACTCTTACTTCTATGCACTAGGCCTGTCAGAGCTATTTTATCCATTCACATCAAAGCCAGATGAACAGTTCTGTACATGAAGTTGCAGTATTTATATGATATAGAACCATAAGAACTTGTAACATCTCAATAAAACAAGTTACATGCATTGGTTAGAGAGCTCTGCCCATGACTGGATTTGCTTAACTTCATGCAAAACTTCTTATATCAAAAATATTTTTCTTGGCTGCTGTGATTTCCCTTTAGTACCCCTAGAAGGAAATAACTGTCGTGACTAGAAATCAGCAGGAAATTGGATCACAGTCTCAAGGCAGATTTTTCTTTAAGTGAAAAGTGATTTTTTTTAAAAAAATATAAAGTATGTGATGTGTATGCCTTAGGTTCCAAATCAAGTATATTTTGTTCACAGGTCATTTAATAGTTTTTTAATTTTTTAAAAAATTAGTATTTTACACATCTTAAGTCTTACCTATGATTCGTCTTACTGACAACAATACTTTATATTATTGTTATGGGATTTATAACTTGTCTTAAAGATTAAAATAATGAGAAAGCTTTCCCTAAAACGAACACATTATTGTTATGGTGTTGTTTCAAAAGAAAAATTTATCTTACTTTTTCTAAGCTAAGTCCAATCCTTGTGATTTACTATTATGGCATCAATTAGATATGTCAGGTACCTAGTTAACCTTTGGTTAACTCTCTTTTAGACAAAGAAAAATGTTTATTAAGGTGACACACTATTTCTAATGATAGCATTCTATACCGTGATACATTACAAAGAAGAGGTAATTTTTCAAAATATTTTCTGGGTTTCCTACTTTCAGCAGAGTTGATTTGCTATCTATCCTGTCTCCACTCCTGAGTGAAGTTTTAATTTATATTTTCCAATTTTTCTGTGAAATGGTAATTCTTAGTCAGGATCATGTAATATTCTGCTGACATTAACCACTAGAGATGATTATACTTGGGATATAAGAATAAAGATGAATTACAGTGAATCAAACTGCTGCCTGTTTTACCAAGTGCTATCTACATCAACTGGCAGATTTTTGTAGGATCAAAGTAAGTTTATTTCCCACCTCTTGTCATTCAAGATTATTTTGTGAACTAAAAAAGCCAATTTTTGATCTTCCTATAAGTAAAAAATGCTGCTTCCTCTATATAAAACATAACGTATGGTATTTCTCCACCTCTAGATTACAAATTGAATTTTGCTTTGTTAAAAATAGGTTTCTTTCTTCTTCAGCTGAAAGGGTTCTTGATAGCCATTTCATACTTGCAAATGAGGTATAATTAGCGTGTCATTCCTATGACTTATTTGAATAGCACTTTTCTTACAACGGAAAATTAAACAGAGAAAGAGACGTTCTATAATCAATGAAATCTTTCGGAATGTAAGCCTTTCTTTTCCCTTGCATTCACATGTACTAAAAAGGGCTCAGAGTTGCTTTGAAGTAAATGGGTGTTGAAGTGTCATCACAGGTCAAGCAATAAAAACCAAACATGTTCTCCATATTCATTATAATGTAAGTACCTCTTTTCCCTGAAAACTTAAGAGCAGAAGTTTGTAGTTAATGCTTCTAACTACTTCAACACTTTTTATATTTGACTACACTTCTGAATGATTACTTAGTTCATATTTTCACACTGCTGTAGACTTTTGTATTACAAGTATATTCTAAGGGAATGCTTTTCTTTTCATATATAAATGGAAATAAAACTGTAAACTATTGTTGTAAAGCTTTAATAATAAGAATACAACAAACTAAATTAGAGCAGAAAAGATTTAAAAGAAAAAGGCACCACAGAAAAAAACAAAAATGCAATAAGAAAATTTTAGAAGGAGCAATCAAGAAAAAAAAATATAAAGGCATAAACAGTGGCTTCTGATACACTTCACAGCAAGAACAATTATATCTTAACCCTTCTCTCTAAAGTTATACTTCTTCTTTCCATATCTATCTTGTTTAATTATCAAAACCATAAATCACAAATTCATTTTTTAAATTTTAAGCAAAAAATCCATAAGGGGGTTTCAATGAATGTCATCAATGAATGTAGATATTGTCTTTTTTCTAAACAAAGAAGTTAGTTTATCCATTAACATCAAGATCTATTCTTGCTGTGGTAATCATGTATTGAAATATTATTCCATGACTCTTTTCAAACTGTTTCAATTGCTAAAAAATGTGCTATTTAACATTTTTGCCATACATCAAATAAATAAATAAATAAATCCATCCATCCATCATCCATCAATTGTAAAAGGAAAAGTTTTGGCTTCAATTGAATAAAGATAAAGGCAATGTTTTTCCCTGCCCAGTTGTGTTCAACTCTAAGCAGTGATACATATCTTAGTTTCTTAGCCGAGGGAGCCAACACTGTCCGAAGACACTTTGGTGGTCATGTGACCAGCATGTCTATATGCAGAGGTACACAGAACATCTTATTCTTCAAAATCTGGTTTCAATATATGCATTTGAATCAATTTTTAAGGTTTATTTTTACCTATCACCAAGCATATCCCTTGTTCACATCTCCAATATACATTGGAAGTGCCTTAATACATTCTAATTTCTCTGGCATTGTGTACCAACTAAAGGAGTGTTTTTCAACCAACAGAACACAAAACTAGTTTAAATAGCAGACAAGTCTTTCTAAATGAGGAAAGAACCCACATAAGAGAAAGAGTGGAGGTCTGAACAGTGTTTCCAGCTTCATGCACTGAGCAAGGAAACTAAACATCTCAGCACAATGCCTTGGAAGGAGCCTCTGAAAGATTTGAGCTGGGAATAATGCTTTGTGCTAGTTAACATTGTTTTATATTTCACATTGTTTGGAAGTTTGTTTTTTAAATTTAGGCTTCGTGGAAGACAGTTGCTGCAATGGAATATAGTATTTTAATATAGTTAGCTCTCACTGATTATTCAGAAATATTTTTTTATTTCAACATAGGGGAAGACTGCTCCAGTGTCAAACATTTCTTAATTCTTCACAGTTCTCAATATTTTACAAATGTTTTGAACATTATTTTTTCTGTATGCTATTAAAATTTACTGTAATTGGTTAATAAGACTGGCCAACTGTTCCAAAGTAAAAAGTGATGAAGACTTTTAAAATAAGTTCATATAATACATTAACAGATGAAGAAATAAGTCAATTTGTAATTATCTCTCACAATAGAGTAACATACATTTATCCAATCGACAAGTAGGAATTCCATATTTATTCTTTTCTTTAAAACTCCACTGAACCATATCAAAGGCCTTGTCTGCAATCAAAGAGACTATCACTCCTTTTAAGTTTTCTGAATGTGCATCTAGAATACCAATTAGTAATCTAGTTTATAAATGGCCTCCAAGCATCTGATAAGCCAGACTGTGCAGGATGGATAAATGAATATAGTATCAGTAACCTACATGGCACATTTATTTTCAATATTTTTGCATTAATATTTAACAGGTTGATTGGATACTAACTTATGCAACCATCAAGTTCTTTCCCAACTTTCAAAATTAATTATACAAGCCTTGTTGAAGGACACTGGAAAGACTTTATTTAAAAAGAATAATTATAGACCTCCAGTTTGAGCAAATACTTGGATGCATATTTTATGCCTCTCAGTTGGATAACCATCTGTATAAAATCCTATTTTCATAGATTTAATAACATTTTTTTCTTGCAGAGATAAAGATGTAATTAAATAAGTAACTATTATATGTAATCTAAGGAAGAACTATATTATAAAAGCATGTACTTTCTTCCTTAATTGTATTTGACTATTACACCACTTGTAATGAGTTTTAAAAAACCCTATTGTTTTTATTAAGTAACAATAATTAAATACTGTGATTATATATTCTTAATAATAGACATGATTTACACTGTTGCTTGTGTTTCAGATGAGTGGATGATAATTTATTAAGTTTTCATCTTGCTCCCAATACCATCCCTTTATACAATTCAACTAATAGCTTGCTTCAATTGCATAGAGTTGAAGTTTGTATTCAGTATTCATAAATGCTTTTTTGTGGGGTTGTTGATGGTGAGGGTGGCACATTTGTCAAGTCCAAACTCTACTGAAATATCTTGGTGTTATATTTACTGACAGGGATGAGGATCTATTCTGTTCAGATAGTGTTTTTCCATACAGTTTCAGTCATCCATATAAATATTATGGTTAGCCATGCAATCAGTCAGATACTTAGACTGGATTTGGCTTTTTTGGCATTTATTGAGTCCTTCCCAAGAACCTGTGATAGGAAGATGTTGTTTGATGGTGTTAAAGGTATTGTTGCAGGTTGTAAGCTGTTCAAAGTATAGCTGCCTTCTGCAATTGACTGATGATGGTTTTGTTAATGCAGATAGTGTTCAAGTGGTTTCCAATTGCTTTGGGATGGCACCCAAGGCACCTATTACTATTAGTACTAACTTTGCTTTCTTTTCCACAGTCATTTTTCTTTTTGTAGGTCTTTGTATTTTGTGATTTACTCCAGTTTCCCCCCCTATTCTGCCTCTGGTATTGGCACATTTATTATCCCAACATTTTTGTCTTTCTTATCAATAATTGTTAATTATGGTTTGTCACAGACAGACAATTATGGTTTGTCACAGACAGACTGCATTTGGCATTTTTGTCTACCTATCGAATCCTTCCCAAGGACCTGGGCAGGGATGGGATATGACAGGTTTAACCACCGGTTTGGGATTTACGAGCTTCCCTTCCCGCTGTGAGTCAAACACCTGCTTGCCGAGAAGCAGCCTTTGAAACAGCCCTCTTTTCTTGTTTTTTTAACTGCAGCTGTGCCTCGCATGGCAGCTGAAGTTGAAAAATCAGGAAATAAAGATCAGGTAAGAGCCCGGGTGGGTGGGTGAGCAAAAACATCAGCAGACATAGAACCGGTTCGATGTCTGCTGCTCTTCAGAGCTACCGGTTCTACAGAGGTGGACAGAACCGATAGAAACCCACCTCTGGACCTGGGACATACATATATAGATATTTGAAGTGTTACAGATATCTTTAAAGGATNTTTGTTGGATGATACACCTGGGGGGGGGGGAGTTGCAGGATCAAGGATGGCAGTGAATTATGTATCTCAGAGTTGGCTATGCCCAGGTAAATGCCAGACATAGAATGTTAACTTATAAATCTTTTTTAGTTTTAGGAGTGTAGCTCGACACACTCCAATTGTTTCCATTCCACTTTTTAGTGTTTCTAAAAAGCAATATGGCTGTCAATGTTCTGACTGATGAACCCAACCTAAGCAAGCATGGCCGAGACAATACACTCTCTTAATGCAAAACTCTATTGAGTACATCATTTCAGCACAGATGAGGGGAAAAAAACCAGATCTAACCATTTCCTGCACAAACTCACATAGTCAAAGTTTAGGTTTTCTCTTTCCCTATTAGACTAGGTCACTTTGTCCAATGGAGTCTCTTGGTATTGTTGTGGGAGATAATTTTTTGACTCTGGTAAACACCCACTGAAGTGTCCTTGGTTCTCACAGCTGGCATCTTGATGTCTGGAAGCTATATTCTATTTACCTTTTCCCTTCCCCTATAGTTTGTTGGCAAGCTGAGAAGCAATAATAGTTGCAACAGCAAAAGCTTTGAAGTGTATTCAGGCTGCTTTCACTTTTACTGCTTCTTAGCTTGCCAATGAACTATGGGGGGAGGGGAGTGGGAATTGGAATGTGGATTTTAAACACCAAGTAGTCAAGTTGTAAGAACCAAGGTCACATCAGCAGGTGTTTGGCAGACTTTCCAGACATCTTCTCACAACAATATTGTGACACTCAATGGGGACAATATGACCTGCACTAATAGGAGGGAGGGAGGATTCTACACTTCAATTACATGAACACATACTCAGGTGGGGATCAAACACAACCCCTGACCCAAAAATTCCTGAAGACAACACATTAGAAGACGAAGAAATTGCCAAAGTTATGGAACAAATTATGGTTATGACCAGAGGTTCTACTGTATATTGAATTGTCCGGGAATTAGCCAGAACTGGTTTTGCTTTTATTTTATGCTGAAATGATGCACTCAATAAAGTTTTGCATTAAGAGATTGGATTGTCTCGTCAGTACTTGCTGAGTTGGGTTTGTCAGTCGGAACTTTGATAGAGTCTTTTGAAGCTTGACAATGGCTTTACTTCATTTAGTGTTAAATTATATGTTATTTCAGTGATCCAAAACAGAGGTGGGATTCAGACGGTTCACACTGGTTCGGGTGAACCAGTTGTTAACTTTTTGTCCAATTCAGAGAACTGGCTAATCCCACCTCTGGCTGACACCGCCCACCCTGCCCCTCCTCCCCCAGGAGTCCCCGTTTTGGCTTCCAGGTTGGAGCAGGAAGCATTCCAGGCCCAAAATGAGGTGCAAGGGGGAGGGCATCACGTGGCCCCCTTGTGCCCCATTTTGGCTTCCAGGTTGGTGCAGAAGGTCTTCCAGGCCCCAAACCCCTCTCTAGGGTGAGTTGGAAATGGAAATTTTGCATTATCATTACTCTGGGGTGAGTTGGGAATGGGGATTTTGCATTATGATTGCTCATAAGTAAGTAGAAACCAGTAAAAGAGGAATGGAAAAATCCCTATCTGTAGATCAGTGTTTTTCAGTCTTGGCAAGGTGAAGTTCATGCTGCCTGGGGAATTCTGGGAATTGAAGTTGAGAATTATGGGTCTACGCTAGAGGATGGGATTTTCCATTCCTGTTTTATTTAGAGTTTGGTGCAATTAAATAAATCAGTTGTGGTTTCATTAACAAGTAGTGATTAAAGTGATATGAACCATTACTGGAGTTTTTGTGCGAAACTGAAATTCAAAGTTGAACTGGGCTTTGATTATTAAATAAGGGATTATGGAAATAATGTAGACAAATGTTAACCTTAGAGTAAGAGTTTAATATATTTTTTACTTATATCTGTACCAAAGAAAGTTGGAAGTCATTCTTTTTCAGTTTTCCTTCTTTTCCTCTTTCTTTCTTACAATTTCACTCTTTTATTTTCCTGAGCCTTTTCTTTTTTGAAAAGTTTATTTGTTTATCCCTTAGCTTTGTATTTTTTTGATGTATGAAGGATCAAATATTCAGCCATTATTATTCTACATTCCTTATTTACAGAAATAATACCAAAATTTAGAATGAAATCCACTGGGAGCCACCTCATATAATGCAGACTCTGAGTCCCTCTAACCAAAAGGTGTTTATCGATAGAAGATAATATTTGTAGCTCAGGGTTGAACTGTGGGTTCCTTGGTGCTCTTGAGCTTCCTGGTTTCTTGCAGATGTTTCATCAAACTAGGTAACATCATCAGTACTAGAAGAGAGTGCTCTTATTTTAATATACTAGTGGGTTACCCTGTTAGCGTTGATCAGCTACTTCACAAAAACTGTTTCAATTGCTGCCGGGTCTCTACAGCCTCAGGCAGAGAAGGGCTATTCTTCTCTTTGCACTCCTCCTTCAAATGTTCTTTCAAATACAGTTTCCCAACATTCCTTTAGGAACCTCCAACATGCAAACTGTGGTTACTCATCCTAAAATGAATCCTCTTTACCTGGAGCTTCAAAATTTGTTGTTTGCTAGGAAGGTGTGTAGCTAAAAACCAGTCTACATTTAGTGTATACCTGACTTTGGGGATATTTCTTCATAAGCAAATAAAAGTGTATTTTCTGTGCAGTTCAAACCCCTTGTTTGCTGGATGTCACAAAGCAAAGCCCACATTTTGTAATTAACCCCCGCGTCAGAGTGCTGCAGGAGGCTGAATACTGTCATACCCACTGGCCACACCCACCCACCTCTTAGCGCAGAGAACCAGTTGTTAACTTATTTGAATCCCACCACTTTCAACAATTCTCCCTCTCTGATGCAGATGGGAAATTTAGAAATAGGATAGATAGATAGATAGATAGATAGATAGATAGATAGATAGATAGATAGATAGATAGATAGATAGAGTAGGCGTTGGTAGAAGTTACCCTGAACGCCCTTTCTATCTATGCTGCGAGAGAGCCCAGGATAGGTTGACTCCTTCCTATGATGTCATAGCTTTGTACATCTGTACTAAGATATAAAAGCCAGCCCCTGGAAGAGACCCCAGCTTTGCGAAGATACTTGACAGACTAAAAGGTGTCTCTGAAAGCACAAATAAATACAGAAATATGACTTACCCTCTCCAGACGAATCAAGGGAGGGGCTGGGCTCTCTCTCAGCATAGATAGAGGGCGTTCAGGGTAACTTCTGCCAGCGCCCATTCTCCTCCATGTTGCATAGAGAGCTCAGGGTGGGACATACCAAAGCTTGCATGTCCACGGGTGGGTCCTCGTCTGGCTCATACACCGACTGTTGATGATGTGCCTTGTGGGAGTTTGCAAGAGCCAGGATAGTGATGATGACCCTTTCAGGAAGATCAGCCACCTCTAGCCGCTGCCGCTCAAGAGCCACATGGTCAGCTGGAGCCCACTGGGGCTCCAGGTGGAGCAGAATCCCCTGATGAAAATTAGATGGGCTAGGATCCTCCAAAGAGAAGCCACTGACAGGTTGACCAGGTCCGCAAACCAGGGCATCCTTGGCCAATAGGTGCCAGGAAGAGGGCTCCGCTTGTTCCTGCAACATCTTCCAAATTACTGCCAGATGATGGGAGCGGGGGAAAGGCATAGAGGAGTCTTTTGGGCCATCTGCACCAAAGGGCATTGGTCCCCTCCACTTCCTGGCAAGAAACCTAGTGAAGAATCTGGTGACCTGGGCAATTTGAGGAGTGGAGAAGATCCATCTCCAGCGTTCCAAATCTGAGGGAAAAGGTCCCTGAATAAAGAAGGAGAAATAGACCATTCTGCCTGGTCGACTGGGCTCCTGCTGAGCCAGTCAGCCTGGGAGTTGTTGATCCTGGAGAAGTGCCAAGATCGAAAACAGGTATTGCTATCCCTAACCCCAACTGTAGAGCCTCTCCCATGAGGGCTCTGGACCTCGTCCCCCCTGCCGGTTGACATGAGCCATGGCGGCCATGTTGTCCATAAGGACTAGAACATGAGAGCCGGTCACTGAGTGCCTGAAATGCTTGAGAGCTAGAAAATGGCTCTGAGCTCTAGCCAATTTATGGGAAGGGTCTGGTCTGACCTGGACCAAGGTCCTGAGCCATCTGGCCCTTTATATGGGAACACCAATCCAGCAGGCTGGCATCGTGGTTATCACTATCCTGTCTGGACCCTGAAAAGGAGTCCCTTCCAGATTAACGGGGAACACCACCAATTGAGAGATCTCCGGATTTGTGGCGGAGCGGGACCCCGATGGATGAGTGGCTGGTTCCTGCTCATTGGTAGGGAAGCAGGAACCACTAGAGTGGACAGGAGTGGAAAAATCCGTGGCTCTGGAGATATGACAGGGGAATTTGTAGATCCCGATGGGCTGCATGGATGAAGCAGGACAGAATCAAAATGTTGTCTAAGTAGCATTGGATCGTCACTGGAAGAGAAACAGAGATGCCATCAATGCTGCCAGAACCTTTGTGAAGACCCTTGAAGCCGATGAAAGGCCAAAGGAAAGTGCTTGATACTGGTAATGGGTATTGATAACAGAAACGGAAAATCTGGTGATGATGAGGCCAAATGGAGATGTGGAGGTAAGCCTCCATGAGATCAGTGAAGAGAGGAGATCGCTCTCCCAAACACTCTCTAAAATAGAATGCAGAGTCTGCATTTTAATAGCCTGTATTTACAAACTGATTGAGAAATTTTAGATCCAGATGGGTTCACTACCCCTACCCCCGAGACTTTGGGAACGATGAAAGGCAAGAATAAAGCCCACATCCCCATTGAGAGGGGGGAACAGGTTGAATAGCTCGATTTCAAGGAGTTGAATGGCCTGATTCATGAGGTCTTGCCCTGAAATGTCCCGAGAGACAGATCAATTTTTTGGGGGGGCAGGGGTGCATTAGGAAGTCCATTGTTAATCCTGACCTAATAGTGCTGAGCACGCAGGCATCCACCTTGACTCCTCCCATTTGAAGCAAAGAAGGCTAGGTGACCTCCGATGGGGGGAGAATGAGGGATTACTTAGAGCGACGACAGGAACGACCCCCACCCTCCTGAAAGGGCTTTTACCAGTATAAGGAGCTGGGATAATTGTCTCTCTTCCCAGAGGAAAGAGAGAATTTTACGTTTATCTCTGGTTTCAATGAGATAATGTTCCAGAGTATCGCCAAAAAGCTTATTGCCCACAAATGAACTGAAACCAGCTTCCATTTACGGCGTGACTTTCGCCTGTCAATTTCTGAGCCATGACACATGACTCAATTTGGCAGAATTGAGAGTGGCATCTGCAGTGAATTCTGCCACTGCAATAATCTTATTAAGCCTTGTGAGACGAAAGGCCAGATGTCGACAATCTAATCTGGAGTTGGTGCAGCCACCGTATGGATGCCCACATAAGAGTGCCAGAAAATGGGAACGAGGCCAGAACCGGAATGTCAACAGAAGCACTGCCAGGAATTGTCCAGGGCTGCGCTGACGTTGTAGAAACGCTTATCCAGAGAAGATGGGCGAAGACCTGCCAAGGGGAAGCGCACTGTTCCTTGACCATGTCCAAGAACAAAGTGGAGAAGGCAAAATCCCTGCATGCCACTACAGGCTTGGAGAAGAATAAGTCTCCCTGGCTAGAGGGAATCCTTGTGGCTCAGGAGCCACTTCCTCTGGTGCTGGCTTGGCAGTGATCAAGGCCATGCTGAGTAATTGCCTGAAAGAGAAGGATTGAAGACCAATGCAGAGGATGTCTGCTCTGGGCGAGAGTCCTCTTCCTCTGAAAGATTTGGTCAAAGGTCTCATGTTCTGAACAAGAGGAGTAACTGTGTTCAGATGGTGAAGCCCTTCCCTCCTCATCAACCTCCTCCTATTCTGGTAGACCCTGAGGTCCTGGGCCTGTGTAAATCAGGGTGACAAAGCAACTGATAGATTTGCTTGAAGCCTTCAGCCAAACCCCTGCCTAATGGCCAAGGAGACAACATATTGGATATCCCCTCGGTCTATGCTCAAAGGTAGGGACAGAAGGCCGAAGCCCACTGCTGAGGGAGTGAAGGTGGCTTCAGGCCTAGATTGAGAAGAGGTTTGAAGCCTGGAGGGAGGGGAGGAGCATAGGACCCAGAAGTCTGTTGGAAATAAGGCCCAGATCTGCTTAGATCCTTGAGGATCATTGTACTGCAAAAGCCTCAGGAGACCACGATGGAGATGGAAAGGCTCATAGATAATATCTCCTCCTCTGGGAAGGCTTGGCTGTGGCCCACAGGTATGACCTGAAACATGCTGTAGTTGCACTCCCTTCTGTTGAATAGTTCTGTTGAACTGGCTCTGTAGGGCTGTATGACTGCGCTTTTCTGCCCTCAACTCAGCCTGAGTTGCCTTCTTAGGGGCTAGAGCCTTAGCTCTGATTTTAGCAGCCACCTCTCTGGACTGATTGGGTGTTGCCTACCACTTTTTCTCTTATTGGCTTAAGAGACTGTTCCACTGGGGGGGACGGACTCTGCCTGACCCTTATCTTGCTCCATCTGAAAAATAAAGCTCTTCCGCTGAAAGAAACAGTTTGTAATTTTTTTGTATTCAGCCCTTAGGTATAAATTGGCCCCTGGGCTTACAAAATGGCCGCCACCTCATGGTGGAAGGCCTTCAATCCAAGATGGCCACTGACTATGGGAAACAGGCTCCGAGAGTGAAGAATTTCTCCCTCAGGCTATCAAGAGCCCCAAGTGAAGTCAGCAAAGAAAGGGCAGCCTCTGGCCACACGATCAGCTGCTGATGCTGGTATTGGTTTGCCGATCGCTTTTTACAACTGCTTAAACCGCAGGCGTGGGGAGGTCTACAGATGCTGCCCAACTTTGCCTGAACAGCACTCTGGCAACGCTGCTCCCAACGCTGCAGGAGAGAGAAGCCCTGCCTCTCCTGGAAGAGCAGCTTGCCCAGATCCTAGGAGCTGCCTGAAGTGAGGAAAAAAGGTACTGAAGATCGCTGGTGAGTGCTATCTACAGACCTCAGCTGGCTGAAGCTGTTGTCAGTTTGCTGATCGCTTTTTACGACCGCTCAAACCACAGGCGTGGGGAGGTCTCCAGATGCTGCCCAACTTTCCTGAACAGCGCTCTGGCAACGCTGCTCCCAACCTTGCTTGAAACGAAAAATGGCACTGAGATTGTTATCTAACAGAAGCTTTCAGAGACACAGCTACTGACTAAAAGGAGCTGAGTCAAAAGCTGAGTCTCTTCCAGGGGCTGGCTTTATATCTTAGTACAGACTCAGCTATGACATCATAGGAAGGAGTCAACCCATCCTGGGCTCTCGATGCAGCATGGAGGAGAAAGACAGATAGATAGATAGGGGCCACAATGGAAAACTGACAGTTGGAGTTTGAAATCTGACCATTACGTGATGGGGTGACCTCCCATTACTTGCTCCAGCTTCTGCCTACCTAGCAGTTAAAAAGCACGCAAATGCAAGTAGATAAATGGGATGATAACAGCATTCCATGTGTCTCAGTGTGTAATCATGCTGGCCTCATGACCACGAAGTGTATTCAGAAATGCTGGCTCCCTTGGCTAAGAAATGAAAATAAGCCCCTAGAGTCAGAAACAACTGAACAGAGGAAACGTGTGTGTGTGTGTGTACTGTACCTGTATGTATATCTCTTTATGTACACACACACACACACGCACACACACTAATTCAGTCTTGAAAGAATATCAGGATGGTCCCTAAATTAACCTAGCTGGTATACAATGTCCTGAATTGATTAGACATTCTAGCAAGGGATGAAAGGATGCCTAAACCAGCATTGAAATCCAGTAATCTGAACAGAATATGATTTTAATGTAGAATCACTTACCAGTCACCCACAGGCAAATTATGCACACAAATATATTTGGCTTTCTTTCATCTGGATTGATGGCTAAAGCCTCGGCTTTGCAGAAAAGGGGAATTTTGGAAGAGCAAAAGGAGATTTGATTATAATTGGCCTGAAGCTAAATGTGTATATTTTTCCCTTCGCTTGCTCCATCTGGAGTTACCTTACTTTCTTTGTGAACTATGCTATATGGATATTACATACTTAGACAATAGCAATAGCACTCATATCTTTTTAAACAGTGCTTCACAGCCCTCTCTAAAGGGTTTACTGAATCAGCATATTGCCACCAACAATTCTATTTTTACTGACCTCGGAAGAATGGAAGGCTGAGTCAAAACCTTGAGCTGCTCAGAATTGAACTCCTGGAGTGAGCAGTGAGTTAGCCCTGCAGTACTGCCTTCTAACCACTGCACCATCATGGCTCTTAAAGGCAGCAATAATACCAACCCCATCCTGGTAGTTTCTCCAAGTATGCCCCAGGAAATGAAGAACAAAATGAACAAAGTTTCTGTAAATGCAGGACAAATTATATTTTTATTTCAATCTCAACAAGAAATTTGTTATATTGACTCAAACCTATAACCCATCAAATCAACCATTCTGCTCAAGAAGAAAGGATTGAAGAGAAGAGAAGGATATGTGTTACATTTCTTTCTGACAGGAGTTCCTTCTGGATGTTTATTTTATTTTTAAATTTAGAAAACAATGTCAAAGGTTTATCATTTAAAAGCTAACATAAATCAATTTATTTTTATGCAGCTAACTAGTGAATGCTACTTGTCATCAACATGCTTGACTGAACATTTTTCTGTCCTCACTCTAAATAATAACCACTGTCACAGCTCCCATGGTTTTTTTCTTCCCACGCCAAACCCAATTATTAATTTAAAGTTCTTGTAAGTGTTGAGTCAATGGTAACAAATAACAAAATAAAAGCCTTTGCTATTTAAAGGGAGACAGCTATATTCAGATATATATAAAATATATAGCAAAATATTGAATATATAAAGGCCTACAAATTGATTTGAATGCTTTCAGATATAATCAGCTTAAAGTAAGTTGTTTTTTATTTCTAAAATTAGAAAAGGAACAACATTACAAATTCTACTAGGTTTATGACTATCAAAGAAAAAAAGGAAAACAAATAAGGAAAAGAAAAATGAAGTATTCCAGGGTATTATTAGTCTACATGAGGCCAAAAAAAATATATTATGCCTACTTTCTCCACCAATTTGAATCTCTGAACTGAAAATGTTTCAAATGCTACTGGTGGAATATACAAGTCCTGGGTCACATTTTCCCAATTTTGAGTCCCAGGTGATTTGGATTTACTTTAACAAAATGATATATGGAAATTGATGGTGCTGATTGGGGATGGTTGCTGAGAATTTCTGACTTTAAGAGAGCTGATGAACATGATTATTTACAATTGTTTTGCCTTATCCTTATGAGGTTCACAAATAAGGTTACCAAGACAAACTGCTATTGATACAAAAGTGCCAAGACTACCAATATATAAAAATATTGTTCCAGTACTCTCCAAAAACATAGTCCACAAATCAGAAGAAATGCCAAAACTTAGCATTAATCTTTGCCAAAATATTTCAGAAATTCTGTAGGAGCAGTTTGTACATTGTTATGGGTGCTAATGACAATCTAGAGCAGCACACCATGGTTCTTGTTTCTCCAAACAGCCCAAGAATTACTGATTACTTTTATATCTGGGACGTGTATGGAGAAGATCTCTGAGAAGTACTAGGGTTTCATCTATCACCAATTTCTACTTGAGCCAAGGTTAGCTTATTCAGGATTTCTGGTATTAGGATACCCCAGTAAATTAATTGATAGATAAATGCCACCTATGTTAGAAATCACGATTATGTCTATCTGCTTCCTCTATCTATGTAGAATAATTGACATGAATATCTATCTGTTAATACTAAACTCTAAAATACGATGATGCTGCTCAAAAAAATAAAGGGAACAAAAATAAAGAAAAATAAAAATAAAAATCGACCCTGCAGATGATTTTGCAAGGAATTCAAAATATTCAAACAAGATCTGAGAATATTGAAAAGAGAATTGAGAACCATCGAACACAAGAACAGAGAACATATTAACGAAAGAACAGGGAAAATGATGAAATATGATGAGAGACAACTGAAAATGAAGAAGAAGATGAAACCAGAGATAGAAGATTGGAACATTGATAACAGATTAACAGTGATTGAACAAGATAAAAGTGATATGTTGCGATGAACATGTGATAGATCAGAATTCTACCTTAGATTCAAAACATAGAGGAAGAAGAAGACAAAATCTAGCTGAGATATGATAGGAATATGCAGAAGCTTTGGAAATATCTGAAGAGAAGATGATGGATGGAACAGATGATCTATCAAGTTTTCACAAGATACGCAATGAGAAATAGCCTACCAAGAGAAGTTCACATTAGATTTACAAAGAAGCCATTAAAACACAAATATTGGCAAGTGTCAAGAGAGAAAACATTGAAATATAAAGATAATGAGATCGTGGTTTTTGAAACAAGTACCCAGAAGAATGGAGAGACATGAGAAGAGAATACGATTTTGATTAAAATCGCTACTAAGAAAGAGGTGAATTATAGATGCTGATTCCAGAAGGTTTGATGTTCACAGAGATACAGAATTGACTCAATGAGAAGCTGAATCATTTTATACAGAATTTTTCAGAGGGAAAGAGGAAGAGGCAGAAAAAGAAATTTCATTAATTGAATTCCAAGAGGACTGCCAAATGATGACTGAAAAAGAAGAAGGTGCAGTAGGTGGAAAGGGAGAAGCCAAAGAACAATGTTGAACTAGATCTACGAGAGCTGCCAAACCTAATTATTAAAATATAATCATTGGAAGAGAAATTGATTACAATTAATATAAATGCGACTTTATTCAGCCGTTAAAAGAAGGAAAACTTTTTCATAAATTAGGAAAATTAAATTTGGTATAATTGTCTACAAAAAGTACATATTAAAAAAGCAATATGTAAACATATTGTTGATACGAGCCAAAATTAGGGAAAATATTTACCTCTTTGACACAATGCAAGAAAAAGAGGTGGTTTTATATTATTAAAAGAAACCATCTCACGAAATTGATTTTATATTTATATGACAACGGGAGATCTAATGGTGGAAATAATGGACAACAATATGAAAACACTCTGGATGCAATTTATGCCCCGAATGACAAACAAGAAAATTTTTATAAAAAATTACATATGAAAATAATTGGAACTGGTCCATGCTAAATATAGTTATGATGGGAAATTTTAAATAGGACTGTAGACAAAAATGACTATAAACATAAAAAACAATAAACGCAAACGAAAGCTCTCACCTAAATCTTTCTTTAAATGGTAGATGAAATAAAATTTAAAAGATTACATGTGAGAGAAAAAATGTCCAAAATTAAACAATACCAACCTTTTATCAAATAGACAATTTATCATGTCCAGAATAATATGATATGGATGTCAACAGAAATTGTTAATTCAGAAAATAAATACTGAATCAAGACTTGGCAGATCATAATCCACTGACAATTAAAGTTGAAAAGAACAAAGAAGAAGATCTAGATGGACATTAAATAATACTATTTTAAAGAAAAAGATTTCACACAGTGGATGGAGAAAAAATTGGCTTTTTTTTCAAGAGGAAAACGAAAAAGGAAGACACATCAATTTCAGAATATATGGGTTACAATGACAGCATATACGCAGAGCTTGGCAATAGACTATACCAAGGAAAAGAAATATGATGAAAGATTAGCCTCTAAGGCATTAGAGGAGCAGTAAAAGGACTTGAAAAAAGCTGCAGAAAACACCACAGAAAAAGGATATTAAGCTAAAAATGGATATAATTAAACATTAGAAATAGGTTTAACAGAAAAAGAAGAAACTTAGCACAGAAATTAGAGGTGCTAAACAGAACTACGTGAAGACACAAATGAAACCAGGGTAGTTATGCGTTAGCATACAAACTGAGAAAGAGAAGAAAGCATCAAGGAAAATATTGCACATTAATAGAGCGACAAGGTCAAGTTTGCTATGCGGTAAAGAGAGAGAAGGAAATCATTCGAGACTTTATGGGAAATACTACACAAGAGATATTGATGAGGAAAAGTCAAACATATTACAGAATGCTAATTTACCCCAGATACACTAAAGAATTGAAATAATGTTAGAGAAAGTCAATATTCACGTGATGGGAGTTGAACTGAACAACTAAGAAGCCAAAATAATGGAAAGGCACAGGCCCCAGATGGACTTTCAAGCCGGAATTTCACAAAAACATTTAATAAAGGAATCATTAAACCCTTCCACTGCTAGAAGTATGAAAAAGTTTTGTTAAAGAAGAGATACCTAAATCATGGTCCAGTAAGCTTATATCATACTTATTCCAAAAGAGATCACCATTAAAATTAAGAACTATAGACCTATTTCCCTACTAAACGCACGACTATAGAATTTTGCTTTCAATAATTGGCAGAAAGACTTAAAAAATTACTTAATCTTTATTAATCCTGATCAAAATGGATTTCGTCAAAAGAGACAAAGACAATATGAGAGTATTTTGACACTTTGAATACTATGAGGCACATCCTGAAAAAAATGCTTTGATAGTTCAGATGCACAAAGGCATTTGATTAATGTGAATTGGCGATTCATGTAATTACTATTGGAAAGATGGCTTTACTAAATTTACCCAAGCAATAAAAGCTATATATCATGAGCAAAACGCAAAGTAATGATCGAGGAGACCTGACAGACTCTACATACATAAAGAAAGGAACAATTGCAAAAGGTATGCCCACTGTCACCTTACTTTGTTAACTGTTGTAACACCTTTTAACACCTTTGTTGTTAAACTTGAAGTGCTAAATAGAAATATTAGAGATGAAAAAGTACATAAAAAGGGATTGAAAATTAAAAAAGAAGAATTTAGTTCGCAAAGCATTTGTGATTGACTGGTTTTTATCTTGAAGAATCCACTAGAAACAGCACCAAAATGATAGAAAAGATAGAGACATATGGTAAGGTGGCTGTTTGAAAATAAATAAATAAGGAGAAAGATCCTGACAAGAGACATTGCTATCTAGACAAAAAGAAGAACTGGCAGACTTATTGAAAATCAGGTCGATACGAATAGATCAAGTACTGGGATATATTTGACAGCAAGATGCAGTACATTAAAAGAGAATAATTATATCAAACTTAACAGGCAACAGCACTTGATTTGAGAAAAATGGGAAAAATGTTACAAACTGTCGATTGAATAGGGAGGAATATCAACAATCAAGATGAATATATTTACCCAGAATTTTTATTATTTGTTTCAGACAAGTCCAATCAGGCTTGGAAAATAGATTACTGTTGAAGATTTGAATAAATTTGTGTTGAAATATATTATGCAAGGTAGAAAGCGAGAATAAAGTTAAAACTTTTGCAAGATGCTGATAAGGGGGATTTGGTTTTGCCCAATTGGGATTGTATTAACCAAGCTACAAATTTGATGTGCGTTAAGGAATGGATAACATAAGAAAATACTAGATTGTTTGAACATTAGAAAGACATTTGATTTGTTTGGGTGGCATGCTTTTTTTATGGTATAAGTGGAACTAAAATAACAGGTTATTTTAGAAACATCATATACGGAGTCTCTGTGGTTTTAAATTGCGAGAATTAAAAGGACAATGTTATTTGAAAATTCAATCTGGTTGTCGACTATGAAGTTTTTCTTATCCTTAATATATAAAAAGGAACAAAGAGTGAGAGATGGTTGAAATATTGAATGAAAAGGGTGAATTCAATCGATACAAAAATTAGAGGAACAAGGTATAAAGATGAAATTGTTTTCATCGCGCAAATTAAGATTCAGGCAGGATAAAGATTCCAAAAACAGAAGTTGTTTGTGATTAAACTGACTGATTTAGATAAAGATTTTGAACAGGTTACTGATGAAAGGTGATTAAAAATTGTATGGATTATTTATTAGAAATTAAACTAGAAGAAACAAGTTAAAGGAAACTATTTGATGCCTGGGGGAAAGAATTTTGGGATATAAGGATTGACCTAGAGAAATGTTCAAAATTGTGGTCCAAAATTATAGATGACAATGTCAGGCAGCATATAAAAGAAAATTTGTATAAGATTTTTTACAGGTGGATTCCCCGACAAGAATGGAAAAGAATGTTCAAGAATAAATCCGAAAAATGTAGAAATGGTCATCAGACACCTGGCCTCATATTACCATATGTGGTGGACTTGCGTGGATGCTGAAAATATTGGAACTAAAATCCACACAGTGTTGGAAAAAATGACCAAAAAAAAATATTAGATTTGAAACCAGAGATATTTTTATTGGGAATTGTTACCTAGAAATATATCGTAAAGACTGAAATACCTGATTGTTAATGTTATTAACAGTGGCTAGGATTGTATTTGCTAAAAACTGGAAAAAATGAGAAAATACCATCACAGTGAGAAAATGTTAAGAAAATATTGGAATGTGCTGAAATTGAGTAGATTGACATTTGGAAATTACAGGAGCAAGAAGATAAAACAATTTATAATATTGGGATTATTCTATCAATGGGCTAGATAATAAAATGTAGTAATGAAATATGTGGACTTTTAGAAAATACTAAAGTATATTAAAGATGTTATTTTTTTCTTATATCTACAAAATTATTTTAGGATAGATTTGGCTGATGTAGAATATGAATTGTCACAAAATAAATTGAGTAAAATTATGATAATGGTTCTTAAAGCATGAATGATTAATAAGTATAGTCAAATGATTGATGATATTAATGCATTTAATATTGGATTGAAAATATGAGAATTTCATATGATAATGTATTGAAAGACTACCAAATGAAGCAACATAAAAAATTTGTAAACCAACCGACACACTGATATGTACATACTTATGGAAGATGGCTTGATGTTTTTATGTTTTGTTGTTTATGTTGTTTTAAAAAACCAATAAAAATTTCTTTAAATAAATAAAGTAAATAAGGAACAGCAAAAATAAAACATCCTAGATCTGAATGAATGAAATATTCTATTAAATATTTTGTTCCATTACATACCTTTGAATGTGGCTGGTACCAACAAACATCACACAAAAAATTATCAATGCGAATCAAATTTAGTCAACCATTGGAGAGTCTGGATTTGGCGTTCATCATTAAAATTAAAGTGGAAAAAAAACTACTACAGGCTGATCCATTTTTGATGTACATGTCCTTTAAAACAAGTCAAAATGCAGTCAGTAATGTTTGTTGGCCTCACGTGCCTTGCATGACCTCGCCTACAATGCCTGGGCATGCTCCAAAATGAGGTGGTGGATCCGGTCTCGCTGAGGGATCTCCTTCCCACACCTGGGACAAAAGTATCCCCAACTCGCTGGACAGCTGTGGTTGCAACATTGGCGTTGGTGGATGGGCGAATTCATGATGTTCCAGATGTGCTCAATTGGGTTCAGGTTTGGGCGGAACGAGAAGGCCCAGTCCAGTAGCATTGAAATGCTTTTGTCTTCTGCAGAAACTGCTGACACATTCCAGCGACGATGAAGTCTAGCATTGTTGGCTTAGGGAGAACCATGGCCCAACCACACCAGGCATATGCGTCTCACAAGGGTCTAGGATCTCATCTCGGTATCCTAATTGGCAGTCAGGCTACCTCTGGCGAGCACCATGGAGGCTGTGCGTCCCCCTAAAATTCCAGCTTATTGACTCACTGCCAAGCCAGTCATGCTGTGCAGGATTGCTTGCAGACAGCAGAACGTTCTCCACAGCGGTCTCCAGACCCTGTCACGTCTGTTCACATTGCTGCGTGATGAACCTGCTTTCATCTGTGAAGGGCACAGGGCTCCCAGTGGCGAATTTAGCCCATCTTGTGTTCTCTGGGCCAAATGCCAAAATATCTGCGTGGTGTTGGGCGTGTAAGCACAACCCCCAACCTGTCTGGACCATCGGGCCCTTCATTATATCCTCATGGGTGCCGTTTCTTGACCGTTTTGCAGCAAGCCACATAACATTTGTTGAGTCCGCTTGGAAGTCATTTTGCAGGGCTCTGGCAGCTGCTTCCTGCCTGTCCCCTGCACAAAGGTGCGCAGGTAGCAGTCCTGATGCTGTTTCTGTTCTCCTATGGCTCCCTCCATTCTCCTGATGTACTGCCTGGTTTCTGGTAGTGGCCTCCATCTACTGGACACTACACTGACAGACACAGCAAACCTTTCTTGCCACAGGCTCGCATTGAATGTGCACATCCTGATGAGCTCGCACTACCTGAGCCACTTGTGTGGGGTTGTAGACTCTATCTCATCTTCCACTGAGTGAAAGCACCACTAGCAATTCAAAGTGACCAAACCCAATCAGCCAGAAAAGCATAGGAACTGAGAGGTGTTTGTGTGGTCACCATCTGCAGAACCACTTCCTTTATTGGGGATGTCTTGCGAACCGCCTATGCTTTCCACTGTTGGATCTATTCCATTTGCACAACAGCATGCCTGAACTATCAATCAGTGTTGCTACCTTATAGTGCGGGACAGTTTTGATTTCACAGGAAGTGCGATTGACTTGGAGTTACATTTGTGTTGTTTAAGTGGTTCCCTGTTTATTTTTTTGGAGAGCGATATTGATTCCAATTCCTTGGACGAGAAAATCACAGCAAAATGTTTTATGATTATTATTTTCATCCTTCGCGATAAATCTTTTTGTAAATTTTATTTTGAGTTTTCACAAAAAAAATACAAATAAAACATCTTTTTGAAAGTAGCGTGATCCCGGGTTACATTTTCTTCGTACAGACACAAATTTTATTTCATGCTCATTTTTATATTCAATCTTTTTACTGTTTTACATTTTCTACATAGCTTCTCCCCTCTTTTAATTTTCTTAATTTTAATTATCTCATCTCGATTCAAATCCTATATATTTATTTTTTGTCTGTCCTGTTTCAATTTCATATCTATCTTTTCTCATTAAACAAAGTTTTCTCCTGTAGTGCTGACTGGAGTATGAACACCTTTACATATTTTAATTTTATCCATTTAACTCTTATTTAAGCTTCAATATTTACCTTAAAGTTTAACATTCAATATAATACATAACTTCAATTCTGATTCTGTTGGTACATTCTTTAAAATACACACTATATTCTAAAAAGAAAAAAAAAGGATGTATAATTATATGGTAGTTGAAACAACACATTCCATTCCAATTCAATTCTATCATTAATATTAATATTCATTAAAATCTTAACTTCTTTAACATTACTTTTCAATTAAACATCATACTTCTATGGAACAGTTGTAAGTTTTCCATAATTAACTTCCCCCCTTCACTTTATATTTTATAAACATTAACTAATTAAAATGTTCCCATCCCTTCCTAATTCAATTCTCTCATTTATTTTATTTCACTTATTTTATTAACTAAACATTCTCACATAGATTACAGTAGCTATTTTATCCCTCATTTTTAATCATACATTGTTTCCGATTTTCTAAAATTTATTTCTAATACTAATATAATCTTATGTACCTTTACAGAATCCCTTTTTCAGTTAAATTTTTAGCCATTATCTCTAAATAGGCCCTGATTCTCTGTGTCTTGCTTCTGTCCTTTATAACTTCTTTTCCTTCCTTCTTTCCTCTCTTCTTCTCTCCCCCACTTTTTACCCCTTGTCTCCCTACTTCTAATTCTCTCTTCTGTATCCCCTCTTCTGTTGCTTTCCAATATATACTTATTTTTCAAACTATTTTTTTTCCTTTGTTGTTTTTCTTAAGTCTAAATTCTCCATTTCTCTTTCCCCCTTCCCTTTTTCTTCCCCACTGAATTACTTGTTCATTAAGATGGCTTCTTCTTTGTCCCAGTCTTCTTGCTTTCAGATGTTTCTTGTTGTTTCTCATAGTTCCATTTCTCCATTTCTAAGATTGAAAACGAAGCCGAAAGAGCCTCTCCTTCTTGTGCATCTTTTTATACTTTAAGTTCCATTTCAATTCATCCAGTAAGTAGTGGCCATTATATAATTTTTAAACAACCACCCGATTATTTTAGTCATTCAAATGCAAGAACCAAGAGTCCAATGATCATCAAATAATCCAAATACACGCAAGCTGTTTCTTTTTGCTTTTTTTCACTTTCTCTTCCTGGGGTTCTGTTACCAAGTTTCAGTTAAAATGTATCTTTTAAAAAGTCTGTTAAAGTTTTACTGTTAGATTCCTTTTAATTCCAGGCAGTCTCTCCCTTTTTCCAGATCCTGCCCTTTTATTATTTTTCTCTCCTTCCTATTATAAAAAAACTTTTGAATGTCCAGAAATCTTTTTTTATCCCTTTGACATTTTATTTTTTTTCAGCTTAATTGCCTTGTATGTCAAAGCGGATTTTTTTTCTGATTTCTTATTTAAGTCTCTTGGATGTCAATATAGGGAAAGGGAGAGAAGAAAAAAAAAAGCCAAACCTTTCCCTTTTCACTTTCCTTCGCTGTTTCCAAATCTTCTTTGGGATGATGTTACTTTTTTTTTTAGTTTAAATTCCAGCGGTACCTTAGTTGTTGCTTTTGCAATTTAACCTGGTCAGCCAGAACTTTCACTTCTTATCTTCCTCCTGCACATTCTTTTCCGGTCGAGTTCTTCGTTGAGGTGGCCATTTCTGACCACCACTGCAACTGCCTTCAGAAAAGGGAGTAATAGCCAGCTGAGGAGGAGAGATGCGGCTCTCTTCCACCCCACTGGCAGTCTCCCCCCTCTTCACCACTTCTACAGGGTGGCTTAGCCTCGAAACCAGCCGGCTCGGGGCACTCCAGTGGCGAGCCCAGACCGAAACCGTGCACGATTGCGGATTTCTGTCTGTCGCCGAAGGGGCTCAAAACCAGAAGCCATATATATTTTAAAGCCACAATAAATTCAACTAGGTGAAGTAGACTGAAAATACCAGATTGATAATGAGGTTGCCAACTAAAATATATATAATGAAAACAATGCAATATTTAATATTATCCATTATTAAAGACATAATTCTGAACCATTTTCCATATAGGTTTTCCTTTTAACTACAAAATCTTAAGTGGCTGCACCATAAGGTAGCAGTAGGCATGTGTCACAGGGGCTTTATTTCAGGTCTTATGTTAGTCAACATATTTTTAAGTAACTTGGATGAGGAGTTCTTTCATCATTTTCAAATTTGCAGATAGAAAAATAAAAAAGAGAAGAGAATAGATGACAGTGTCAATGGGCCAGAAACTGGCAATAAAAATTTTAACAGGAATAAATGCAAAATTCTACGTATGAGCAGGAAAAGTCAGAGTATAGGATAGGGGAACACACTAGACCCATGATGGCGAACCTATGACATGCGCGCCACAGGTGGCATGCAGAGCCATTTCTGCGGGCACATGAGCCCTAGCCAAACTTACCTGCACTGCGCATGTGTGTGCCTCCCAGCTGATTTTTGGCCCATTTGTGGTCTTTTTCAGCCTCTCAGAGGCTCAAGGGAAGCCTCTGAAGCCTTTGCAGGCCAAAAAACAGGTCCATTTCATCACTTCCTGTATTTCCACAAATACCAGAACTGACAAAACAGGCCCATTTTTCGGCCTCCAAAGGCTGCAGAGGCTTCCCTCGAGCCTTTGGGAGGCCAAAAAAGGCCTGAAAGTGGCTGAAAATCAGCTGGGAGGCGTGAAGTGCAGGTAAGGGGGCAGCAGGGGTGGGATTGTGCATGCATGTGCAGGGGTCATAGGGGCACACACATTGCCTTCTGGGTGCTGGCACGCGAGCGCGCAAGTGCAATTTTTGGCACAGGAGCCCAAAAAGATTAGCCACCACTGCGCTAGACAGTATTTGTGAAACATGAATCAATAGTTTGATGCAGCCCCAAATAAACCAAATTTAATTCTAAACTACATCAGAATAAAGACAGTGTGGGAGATCAAGAAAAGGCAGTGCTTCTCAAAGTCAATGTACTTCAAGAAAAATATTAAAAGATACTTCTAGGGCCAAGGTTGAAAAAGAGGTATTAATGTGAATTTATTTCATGCTACTCTTATAATAAGTAAAGCTTTACTATAATTATACTGTCAATAGCTATGGCTGTTGTAAATAGATAATTATGATTGTTGTATCTTATATACGTTTGGGTTATGTATATATATAAATGTCAATGGCCTACTCTGGCCTCTTACTTTCATTACTTTTAAGCTCCCACCATTCTCAAGAGGGGATTACTGCCTTCCTACAACTCTCTCTCTCTTGACTCTTGATGAATGTATATTTTCTTTTATGTGCACTGAGAGCATTTGCACCAAGACAAATTCCTTGAGCGTCCAATCACACTTGGCCAATAAATAATTCTCTCTTTCTTTCTCTCTCTCTCTCTCTCTCTTGTTTGTATGTATATGCGGTAGAGTTAGAGATCAGGAGAAATTAAATAATAGGAAGACATAAATAATTCCACCAAATCTATTATTTATTCTATTCTTAGATAAGAAACTATGGATGGGGAAAAATTTGTTTGGATGGTGGTTTCTAGTATGATAAAAGGGAATATTTTATTTATTTATTTATTCAATTAAGAAATGTTTATCCTGTCTTTATTATTTTTATAGATAATCTAGGTGACAAGCATACCTAATGCTCCTTCCTCCCATTTTCCCCACAACAGCAACCCTGTGAAGTAAGTTGGGCTGAAAAAAGAGATTGACCCAAAGTCACACAGCTGGTTTTCATGACTAACGCAGGACTAAAACTCACATTTCCTGCTTTGTAGCCTGGTCCTTAATCGCTAGAGCAGATTAGTATCATGCAGGAAATGGTTATTCCCATGGTTCTCCATGAAAGTGAAAATTGGACTTTTGCAGAAGTTAGAAATAGCAAAGATATTTTGGAATTCTGATGCTGAAAATTCTTGAGATCACTATGAAAAGCCAAGAAATCAAGAGTCCCAATGGACCGGGGTGGAAACATATCTTGAAGATTTATCTATTTGGTCAATGAGAGCGGACATCAATTTGACAGCATATAATCAGTCAATCAAAAACTCCAGATATGAGGAATGCTCAAAGAAACTGAGCAAAAGATCTGAACAGAAAACAGTATACTACACGAGAAATAATGTTGGCATATTCAGAATTATAAACAAAGGAAGAAAAATCTGAAACTGTATAAAGTTAATAGATCCTAAATTATCTGTGCCAATTCAAGGAAAACATTAAGAGTTATAGTAGTCCAGTTATATATTATTTTAATTTTCATAAAAAAAGGAACGGAAAATAAAATCCCATGAGTTCATATCAATAAATGGTATGTTTCTCAAGCTGATATTCCTTTCAATTTTCTCTGTTTAAAACTAATAAAGAGAAAAAAGACAAATGATGACCATACGTAAGAACTGTTTAGGCTAGAGGAAATGAAAGTTTCACAAAATAAATGGAAGAAAGAGAAGATGTTGAGCACTCCTATTTATTATTACAGCAGAATGCAAATTAGAAGAACTTGAGCAAAAAATTAGTTATGAATCATAAAAAATCCCTTAGAAAAGCCATTATCAGACCCATGAATAAATTGTGCACAGCATTAGCTGGTAACTATCACATCATTGTGTTCCTTTTATGTTTACGAGTTGGAACTGTACAAGTGCTCGTAGGTGCTGTCTTTTCTGTTCCTTTCCTTGGCAGCCCTCCAAAAATCTTCCTCCCTGGTATAGTGGGCTACAACAAATTGTGTAGATTATGACATGAGAGTAAAAGGAAAGGAATTTTCAAATTCAGGTGAACCTCCATTTGAATGTGATCAGTTTTTCCCTTCATCACTCCAAAATCCAAACTCAATTGCAAAAAACATGACTTCAGCAATAGAGTGGTCAATGCCTGGAATGCCCTACCCGATTCGTTTATTACAGTCTCAACTCCTCAGTTTCAACCTCAAACTGTCTACCATGGACCTCACCCCATTCCTAAGTGGTCCTTAAAGGGGGCGTGCTTAAGTGCACCAGTGTGCCTACCATCCCTGTCTTACTGTCCCCATTTATCTGTATTTACTCCCTTTGTTCATGTTTATGTTCATGCCTATACCTGTACATGTATGACATCTTGTACATGTATGACAAACAAACAAACAAACAAAAAAATAAATAAAATAAACACATCCTATTCTGAAACTTAGGCTGACCTTTAGGCAAAACTTTCTGAAGGTCTTAGTAATAGATTAGATTATTATTAGTAATAGATATAGATTATTGCTCCCAATTCCCTGAAAGTAAAGTGAAATTCTTATGGTAGGTAATGATCCTTGAAATATTCACATCCAATATTAAAAATGGATACAATTAAACATAAAATGGGATTAATGGAAAAAGAAGACTTAGCACAGAAAATCAGAGGTGCGAAGCAGAACTATTTTGAAGATGCAAATAAACCAGGTAGATGGTTAGAATATAAACTGAGAAAGGAAGACACATCAATTCAAAATGTATGGGATACAATGAAGGCATATACCAGAGGCTTGGTAATAGACTATACAAGGAAAAGAAATATGATGAAAAGATTAGCCTCTAAGGCATTAGAGGATGAGTATAAAGGATTTGAAAAAGAGCTGCAGAAAACACCACAGAAAAAGGACATTAAGCTAAAAATGGATATAATTAAACATAAAATAGGTTTAATAGAAAAAGANTAGAGGTGCTAAATAGAACTACTTTGAAGACGCAAATAAACCAGGTAGATGGTTAGCATACAAACTGAGAAAGGAGAAAGAATCAAGGAAAATATTGCAATTAATAGATGACCAAGGTCAAGTTTGCTATGGTAATAAAGAGAAGAAGGAAATCATTTGAGACTATTATGGGAAACTATATACACATGAGAATATTGATGAGGAAAGAGTTAATCAGTATTTACAGAATGCTAATTTACCCCAGATACTTAAAGAGATTGAAACAATGTTAGAAAGCAATATAATGATGATGAGTTAACTGAAGCACTCAAGAAGCAAAATAATGGAAAGGCACCAGGCCCAGATAGACTTCCGGCTATCTGAATTTTTCAAGATCAGAACATTTACGCAGTGTGTTTACTGCTAAAAGTTATACAGGATTGCAAAACTTTCTCCTTGGCTTAAGTTGAGATATGTACTTGGGCGCTTTGACATTATAAGTCATATTAAGAGATATTAATGATCACTTGTATAATCTTTTTTGAAGAAATGCAGGAACTCTGTAGATAAATGGTGAAGTGAAGAAAGTTGGGGAATTTTCAGGGGCAAGTGGGGGAAGTTATGTAAAAAGACCCACAACTTTCCTATGGGATTCTCTGTAACTGTTATTTGAAAAACAGGAAGCGTTATGTAACCATTTATTGCTATATAATGTTTTACTGAAAGGGGTGTCTCCTTTCTCTCACATTGTGTTCAGTTTGGGTTAAAGGTGAACAATACTGCAGTATCTATATTAATAAATCCAGTTATGGATTTCAGAATATCAAAGTCTGTTGTTTCATTTTTTGGTATCATCTCTCAATTGGCAAGCCAGCCAAGAGCAGGACATTTTTCTTCTGGGTGGATTTTGTTTTTTCTGGATTGCAAAAAGGGCACCCCCGCTCTTTCTTTTTTGCAGTTTTTGTGATTTGGAGGAGCCTCTGTCCAAGGAGGAAGATTGCTCCTAACAGCTTGTATTTGTTTGACGGATAGTCTGGGACCGTGCTGGCTTGCAGTGGCCACAGTTTGAGGTGCACTGGGGAATCAGGTGAGCTCTATCTGCTGTTTTTTTTTTTTTTTTACATA
>BHFT01003341.1:0-11201 GCA_004320025.1 Laticauda laticaudata | reverse complement strand
CCCTGAAATTTTGCTCGTCCGCTGTGTCCTTTTTGCATACGTTTTGCATCCATCGGCCAGTGTGACCTAGCCTTTAATAGTTGCTTTCTTATTCTACACTGCCCTGATTCTTTTAAACATTGAAGAGAAATTTTCTGAAATGGCAAGATGTCACATTTTCATGAAAGGCCAAATTAGATATTTAGCCAACAGGACCAAGTCTTAAATATTTATGTGTACATTCTAGCCATAATACAAACTGTGGAATAAGATGATGTGACCAAAAAGTATTACAGATGGGAAATAACTGAAAAGGAACATCAAGTGCTATGTGGGAATTCCTGTAAATTTACAACATGGAAAGCTATTAATATTTTAGAGAATCTAAAAAGTAAAAATCTTAGCACAAGCATCTACTCTTAATGCAGCTTAATAATTTAGGCATATTGGATGAGGAGTTATTGTAAACAGCCACACTAAGTGCATTCATAGCAATATGTACATTGCATTTTGGTTCAGCATATTAGAAAGTGGTGGGGAAAACTAATTTAAGCTGCAGTTCCCTTATCAAGGATTGGAAGACCTAAGAAACTTTAATATGTGTTCACATTTGGCATGAAAAATATGGGAATCCATTTAATGTGTGAAGACAAATAGCCACCTAATCAGTAATGTGGAGGCACGTAATTCTTTAAGCTCAACTGAGCATTTTGATTTTTCAACAAGGGGAGGGACTCCAGATATCCTGGGAAAGAAAGAAGATAGTGTCTGGAGAATTCCTTATGATGAGTTATTTTGTTTTGCTACCAGGCAACTGAATTAGTGTTTCTTCATTCACAGGGGCCCAAGGGAGAAAAAGTACGTATTAAATATGAACATATTTCTCAGTCATATTTACCCAACTCACCACAGTGAGGAGACAGGGAATATTATAGGTCCCCTGTCCTAAGAAGGTCCATCTAGCAGGACTAAGAAGAAAGATCTTCTCCATGGTGGCTCCCTTCCTGTGGAACATCATCCCCACAGAGATAAGATTGGTCACCGCTTTGACATTCTTTCAAATGGTCCTGAGGGAATGATTCTGCGACTGGGGATCCCAGAGTGATACGGTGGGATGGTTCAGCTAATTGTTGTTGCCAAGGCAATGGGGGTTATTTTTTCTACTGGGAGTTTATTGATATAAGCCACCAAGAGTGAGTTAGGCAGCCTTTTAATTCTTCTTAAATAAATAAACATCACCTAGTTCACCAATTTGTTGTGACTAGTACTCATTTCATAATGATTTAAGTTCAATCACTGTTAATTTGGTGTCATTTTGCCCTGATTTTTAAAAAAAGAGTTCAGGAAAAGAAGTTGGGAGTTTAAGCAATAGTAATCAGGCTCCATATACTACTCACAATAGTTCACTATCAGTTTTCAGCACTGTTGTGATGATCTAATACAGGGGTGTCAAACCTAAGGCCCATTGGGCCAGATCCAGCCCATAGGGTGCTAAAATCTGGCCGAGACTGGCCTAGAAATAGCAAAGAACCACCCCGCAGTGCCTCTGCCACCAGAAACAGGGCTGATCCAGGCCTTGAAGAAATCCAGTTTAACACCTGATCTAAAAGAATGTTAAATTGAACCCAGGTACATGAATAAACTTGCTTTTAGGTTAAATTTAACATAGACTTTGAGAGCAGCTTTAAGATATCCCATTCATCAATAACAAACTTCTCAAGATATATTCAATTTATAGGATATCAAATGTGATACCCCTGAAATGTAACTAGTCCACTGCTTATTCCCAAATTCAAGGAATAAATATGTCTTGGTAACCCAGTTTTATAAGACACTCAAATACAGTGGCTTACTCCATAAAAAATAGGGCCAACAATATGGTTCATTTGAATTTTATGTAGCATGCTATGTAACCACTGTTCCAAAACAGTGAATGCATGAATTTGTTTGCTATTATGTTGAGCTTATGAAAGAGCATAGCAGTAGGGAAATTCAGACTTCTGATTGTAAGCTGAACTGAAATCCTGCTGTGCTTCTGAAAAGAAAACATGATTTATTAAAATCAAGTCATAAAAAGAAAACAGGAAATTAATAGAATATTTATTGTCACTTGAATAGATTGATGCTTCTGTTCTATTTGCTTTCCCCAAAATGTAAGCATTAGAATCTGGATTAAAGAAATTATCAATATAACAGTCACTTATAGTCACCCATGTGATCTAGAGTCATCCATACATATGATTATTTAGTATTTTGGTTTACCCTCGTCTCAGCTGTTAATAGATTCTAATTGGTTATGGCCAGTGGGAGGATTCAAATTTTTTTACTATCGGTTCTGTGGGCATGGCTTGGTGGGCATGGCAGAGGAAAGATACCGTAAAATTTCCAGTCAAAAGTGGGATTTGCTGGTTCTCTGAAATACTCAAAATTTCTGCTACTGGTTCTCCAGAACTGGTCAGAACCTGCTGAATACCACCTCTGGTTATGGCTTTACTTATTTACACAAGTAAAGCAATTATAATAGCCTTGTATTAACAACAAATTGCAACATAAATTGTCTAGCATTATCATTATTCAGTCAGTCCCAAAGAACTGCAGGCAGGATAAGCATCATGGCCATGCTTTATTTCTTTTATCAGATATTGCCTCAGGAAAAGCAGCAGTGACTTTTGAGCTCCTGTCTTTGTACCTTTTCATTCTCTAATTAAAAATAGCTGTCCTAATTTCATTCTTACGGGACTAGAAAGATCTTAAAGTGCATGATCTCATGATTCATTTCCTTTTCATGTGTAACACAGGACTCAGACTTTTGATTCTTAGGTCTCATTGCAATTCTATGCAAAGAAATCCGAAAGGAATAGAATTTTCTATACTATATTATATGAATTAAGTTAAGGCTAGTGCTAATTGTTAGCGTTCAAAGTAGTATTATGTGAATTTTGCCTGATCTGAACTACCTATTCATAACTACTTTACCTTTACAAATTATTTAATGGATATAAAATTAAATGCCCCTGTTCAGATGTAAAAGTCTATAGAGATTCTCAGCCATCCAGGTCATGGTTGTCCCAAAGGTTCTTTTTTCAGGCAACTGCACTTTCTGGTTTTTCTCTGAAGATATTTCGTTTCTCAACCAAGAACATCTTCAGTTCAGAGCAAAATGTCTTCAAAGAAAAACCAGAAAATCCAGTTGCCTCTTGAAAAAAGCACCTTTGGTTTAGATGTAAAAGAAAGTAATAATTTTAATACAAGTATTCGAGGGGAAAATGATGAAATGCATGCAAATCCCACATTTTGGACAATATGTCTCAGTTGGACCAATGTTTCAGTTTGCTCATACTAGTATCTGCAAGTAAAAATTTAATTTCTGCTAGCATTTTGATTTTGATACAAGCTTGCTCAGAAGGGAAGAAATGCCAGGGTGCCTCAACTGTCTTGATTCACAAAAGCCAATTACAAGCATTTCATCTAATAAAACTTTAAAGGACATCAAAAGGCTTTGGTAATTTAAATCTAACAACACACAAAGGATGCTGTCTTTCTTCCATTGCGCCTATCCTGTAATTGAATTTAAAAAGCAAAGGTCAACATCTCAGGATCAACAAAAATGAAACACAGACCTTTTTCACACAGCCATTTATTACAGCTGAAGCATTAAAATACCTACAAATTGAGAAATTGTTGGCTGTTTCATGTGGACATATTTTCTCCTCAAAATAAATACTTCATTTTCTGATTTTAGACAGCAAAGTAATTAATACTTAATGAAGCAATATATCTAATTATTAACATAACCCTGAAAGAGTTTAAAATTTCTGCCTCTATTTGAAGAAAATCATGTTCCTCAGAGAGTCCTTGAGGAATTTTTTTTGTTTACTTGAATGTTACAGTTATTATTGCTATTTTATTATGCTGTTTACGATGAATTGTATCATTTGTTTATTTATTGAAGGTTTATATTGTATTTTTGTATACCGTTGTAAGCCATCAGGGATCCAAAAGATTCAGCACCATACAAATTGGACAAATATATATCTGTAATATAAACAATATAGGCTTTGTGCATTTAAATTCCCTTTCTACAGACAATATTAACCTTTATTTTGTTATTGGGCAATGCTAATATAGATTATACAGATATTGAAATGCAAACTTTTAATAGGGAAGGGACATCCATAGGACACAGGATATTTAAGCCATAGAAGACTTTGTAAGCTGCAAGAACTGATTCCACAGCATTCACAATTGATCAGAAATCAAATCTTGCAGTTTCAATTTACCAACACATTAACCATATCGAGCTTCTAAGAGCCTGAATCAATTTTCTACAGGAAAAAAAATATATCTGGCCCATGGGATAGTTTCACTGAATTGCATTACATTTATACATTTTGAATTATGCCTGAGAATTATGCCTGAGTAATTTTACGACAGTAAAAAGAAGTCACAACTAGCCTAGCTTTCAAACTTATATTTAAGAAAATAAATTTTCTTAAATAAAAATGTATTTAATGCACATATCTTAAAATATGTTATACTCTTTGTTGCAATATTTTTCTTGCAGTAATTCTGGAACTATATTAGAAGACAATATTTGTAGCTCAGGGTTGACCTGGGAGGAATCTTTGGTGCTCTCCAAGCTTCGTTGTTTTTGTGCAGACATTTCATTACTAAACAAGATAACATCATAACTGTAGCTAGCACTGATGTTACCTAGTTTCATAATGAAACATCTGCAAGAAAACAACCAAACTCAGAGAGCACCAAGGACCCCATGGAATTATATTAATTTTCCAAAACCAGAAATATGAAAGGAGGAAGAAGTGAGTAAAAATACTTAGGAAAATCTACATACATACAACGTTGGAATAAAGAAAAAAATCACACTCTTTGAAAATGCTTCACAAATGAGCAAAAGAGACTTTATTGTAAACAGCTGCAGTATAATTGCATCCTTAACTATCCCACTTCTAATTTTATATGGTATTGCTCATTTCTAATTTGATATATTTTTGCTATTCAATTTAAATTAGAGTATTAAAACCAGTTACTCATCATGGTCTCTATCATTCACAGAACCTGGTTACTACCAAACAATCTTACCACGATGTGAGATTAATTTTATTCAGAAATAAAGTTGCCCAACTCCATAACAACTCTGAAGGGTATATTGCAGATGTGGTATTCAGCAGGTTCTGACCAGTTCTGGAGAACCGGTAGCGGAAATTTTGANCCAGTTCTGGAGAACCGGTAGCGGAAATTTTGAGTAGTTCAGAGAACCGGCAAATACCACCTCTGACTGGAAATTTTTTACACTATCCTACCCCTGCCACACCCATCAAGCCACGCCCATAGAACTGATAGTAAAAAAAATTGAATTCCCCCCCCACTGGTGTATAATAAAAACAAAAAATACAATTTTAACAAACTCAAATTCTTTAAGAAAAACAACAATTAAAAAGATAATCAAACACACCAGATTGACTACTCACTCTAACCCTGGATTACATATCACAGGTCTTTCAAATATGGCCAGGGTGGGGACCAGGTTTATCTTAAAGCCCAGTCCACTGCACTTATGGATGCAAAGAGGATGTAAAACATTAAAAAAAGCTTGCCATCCGTTGGAAAACGCTATGCATGCCGTTGTGTACGCACTGCAATGCGTGTTTCATAACGCTCTGTCGAGCATCCGTCCACTGCGATTTCATCCGTGCAAGAAGCTTTGAGCTGCACAAAACTTTGTGAACGGATGAAATTTCCGCCGCGTACAATGTACATCCGCGACATATACGGGCAACAAACGTTCTATGTCCATTATCATCCGTTAAAACGTCCGCTGTATCCTCTCTGCATCCCCTGGCCATCCCCTCAACTCACATCCCTGCAGCTGAAAAGGAAAGAGGGAGGAAACAAAGGTACAGGGAACGTCTACACAGCGTTAGTAGCACGGAAATAGAAAGGATGTAAGCATATGCATCTCGTATATAAAGTATTCAAAAGGACAAACACGTTTGTATCTGGGATGTATCTCGTATATTTAGGATGTCTGCAGTATGTCTAGAGTATGTAGAAGGACACCTAGCGGACAACGATATTTTTCTATAAAAAGGGGGAGAAAATCATCTGGATTGCTGGGATGGTGACCATACAGTCCCCTATGGTTGCACTGGAGGTTTATCTATCCCACAACTAATCCTTATCTATCCACAAGAAATGCAAAGGCTTAACCATTTTTTCAAAGTTTTCACAACACTTTATTAAGTAAAAAAAAATGAAACCAAGTAAACATAAGTGCCTTAAGCAAAGATAAACTTTATTAACTTTCTTAGGTAAACTTTATGACTTTATTAAATAAGCAAAATGAACCAAGTAAACTGTATTAAGTGTCTTAAGCAAAGATAAAACTTTTTTAGGTAAACTTTATGACTGTAATTAAATAAGCAAAATGAACCAAGTAAAGTGTCTTAAGCAAAGATTAACTTCACAAGTAAACAACTCAGTCTCTGACACTATTCTCAGTCACTCTGAGTAATGTCCATGGTCTCAGCTGTTAAGCGGGCAGGGACTGTGGAGGTGGCTTTGGCTGAGTGGCTGGTCTGAGGCACCATTGGGGTACTTGCCCCGAGGGTAACAACAGTGGTGGTGTGTTCAGGAAGCTATCGAGAGCTGACTCAGTCCCGTAGGTTGAGAGGCCCTTCATCAAGGACCTTGAGATGTCAGCCCCAATATGAATGACAGATTGTCTGTTGATGGGCTTGGCGGTGGTGGAGGAAGGGTAGGGAGGAGTGTAGTGGGGCTGTCTGGTCTGCAGCTGAGTGAGGACTGGCGTCTGTGCCGTCCGCTGAACCTGGCCTGGACTGGGAATTCTGCTTCTGCTGATAGTTGTAGTATTCTGAAAGTAGTAGTATCAGAAGTATCAGTAGTAGTACTAGATAGTAGTATTCTGTTAACTTCCTGTAGTCCGTAACCTTGGCAGGTGAGGGTCTTGTTGAAAGCCGTGGAAGGGCTGTGACATCGCCTGGGATGGAGGAGACCTGGACTGGGAAAGAGCAGCTTCAGCTGGGCCTTGAAGGTTGTGCAGAAAGTGCTGTGATCTTCTGCTTCATCACCTGGTACTGGGCCTCGGGCAGGTCCATGAGGGTCTGGCTCACGTAGATTATAAAGGTGTTCCGGCCCGAGGTGCTCTGTCCAAGTGGACCAGCTGAGAGAGAAGTTCTGTGCTGGTCTTCATTGTGTCCCTGATCTCCAACAGCACACTGTGGTCCTGGCCCTCCAGTCTGCCTCTCTCCTGCATCCTCTGGAGCTGGGGGTGGGGGTGGGTTGGGCTCTGGTGCTGCTGCTTCTTCTTTCCATTTTTGACAGCAGGGTGTCATCTTCCACAGGACCTCCAAGTCCTCCGGCATGGGAGTTGCAGCTGTCGGGGGGGGTCTCTGCTGTGGGGTCCTCTGAAGACACCTGCCTGGACAGGGTAGACTGGCTTCTGGCTGGAAGAGGACTGGCTGTCTGTGGGCTGTTGAGGGGAGAGGGGTCTCAGAGGGACTGCTCCTCAGTGGCGGATCTCACACCTCCAGGAAGCTGCACCTGGCCGATGACGTACAATCTCCCGGTCAGTGAGCTTGACAGGGTCCTTCAGGGGCTTTCAGCAGCAGGGCTTTGAGGGCCTTGGGGCTGGTCTACCCACAGCACAGCAGCAGCATTTCAGAGTCAGTGCTAGGGGGTGGGATGCTGGTTCTGGCCTTCTTCACCTTGCCAGGGCTTGAATGAGTAGGCACGGGCTTCCTCTTCTTGCCTGACTGACGAACCATGGTGTTCCTGCAAGATGTATGTGGCAGCATGTCTTTCCCCTGTATGCTGAACTGCGTGCGTCGCTGCATCCTTTTATATCTGCGGAGCTGACACAATTCATACTCCCCGCATGCAACAGTGAACATTTTACATCCGATATACATCTGTGCAGCATTCCCTTTGTTTCCTATAGGCGTCCGTGTTGCATCCGCTATGCATCCGCACCTTCCACTATGTGTCCGCTTTGAAATTCCCCCCCAAACCTCTTCGGAGGTGTCATCCGCTTCCATCTGCTTCTCATTCTGCCTAGGCTTCCTATGAACATCCGTTTAACATCCCCACTACATACTACCCAGTCCGTTCTTTTCCGTTCTTTTCCGTTGTTTATGCAAATTTTCACCATTTTCTGGAGTGGATGACAATGGATGGAGCCACCCCTGAAATTTTGCTCGTTTTGTGTCCTTTATGCATACGTTTTGCATCCGTCGGCCAGTGGGACCGGGCCTTTACAGAAGAATGGTGTTCCCAAAAAAACATGCCTCCTAGGTCTCATGAGACATGGGAGTTTGTCAACAGCATGCAAATTGGGCAAAAACCATGGAAGACAGTGGTCTTTAGATAGCCAGGCTTTATGCCATAGATAGGTTTCTAATAAATAACCAACACTTTGCATTGCACTCAGAAGCTGACCAATTCACAGAAGCCAAGCAACTCATGGAGCAAAGGTTCAACTGTACCTAACAACACTTGTCTAATTATGTATACCATAACATTTGGGACCAGCTATGGCATCTGACTGCTTTTCAAGGGAAATCTCATATAGAGCACGCTGCAACAAATCCATGCATTAAGAAAATATTAGGAACAATACTGCTCTGCCGTACCACCCATGTTGTGAGTATCAAATATTAAGTCAAAACTGATTTATAAAAGCAGAATTCTAGAATCAAGTTGAACTCAGGACAATGGTCGAATTTGCAGGAAAGCATTTTTTTTTTAACTAAATAAGTTCAAATATACCATTCTCTCTACCAATACTGCTCATTTACAAAATAACCATTTCAAAAATCACTATAGTCCACTTATCAAATCTGTGTGTTTGAAAAGCTAGTCTTGAGTCACTCTATATCTATAAGATTGGCTTATTTGTAGAAAAGGGAGAAGGATTAAAATAACTTAAAAGTTTAGTTTAGTTTATTGTCATTGCACCTCGTACAACAAAATTAAATACCATCTTCATCTGAATGAATATTCTTACAACATTCTGATGTTATGGCAACAAGAAATGCTGTCTTACACATTAACACGTGACTCAAAAGTTTTGGACATTAATTCGGTTAATACTAAAATTAACCTTTTTAGTAGGAATATTGGGTACATGGGGAAAAATTTGCTGTAGTGGTTAAGGTGCTGGTCTAGAAACCTGGAATGTGTGAGTTCTAGCCCTCTAGGTACAGTATGAAAAATTGGCTGGGTGACTTTAGGCCAATCATTGTCCAAAATAGTTGATGTGGAAAAAATAAGAGGAGGAAGAAGCATTGAGATGTTTATTATTTTAAAAAATGGTGGAATAAAAATCTAAATCCTCCTTAATCGTGGGGCAGGGGGAAAAATAGCAATTCCTTCAATATCTTTTCAAAAGGCTAATATTGCTACTGGGTAAAACTTGCATTCCCATCAAAATTTCTAAAACACAAGAAATAGAAGAGTAAATGTTTCCAATGTGGTAGCGAAATGTGCAATGGCACTATCCCTTGGCAATACCATGAAAAAATATCAGTTAAAAACTCAAAGATTGGGATGCCTTTTCCAGATTAACTGAAGAACATGAAAAGAAATACATGAAAGGCTTTAGTTTGTAAAGAGATTGTTCATAAAGTATTGCAGAAAGTTTTTCAGTAGTCCACAGAAAATGATGCATAGACTGTGGTTTATATATTCTGAAAGAACTATTTCAGAAGCAAATATTATGGGGAACTACAGAACACTATGTTTTCTTCTTCAATATAAGAATTGTTTAGAGTATGTAGCCTTAAATTGAAATACTTAAAAATAATGCTAAAACTTCAAGCATGAAGTACAAATGAATATTTTGGGCAATTTTAAGCATTTGAAAAAAAATTTATAATATATTTATAAAAATGTATAATTTATAAAAAAAAATATAATTTATAGAATGCCAAAAAATGCTTGAACAAAATTTGCAGTCATGGTAAGTGGTTAACCAATTGATAAATTGATTAAAAACATCATCAAAAAAACACAATGTAAAATGTTCTTTCTGTGCTAACTTAGAAAGCTCAAACTGCCCAAGGAGCGACTGATAGTTCTACAGAGGAATTATTGAGTCTGTAATNCACCTCTATAATTGTCTGGTTTGGTTCTGCAACCCAACAGGACAGACACAGACTTCAGAGAGTAATTAGGACTGCAGAAAGAACAATTACTACCAACCTGCCTTGAGTCGAGGACCTGTTATACTTCACAAGTCAAAAAGAGGGCTATGAAAATATTTACAGACCCCTGACATCCCGGACATAAACTGTTTCAATTCCTTTCCTCAAAATGACCCTATAGAGCACTAGAACAACTAGACACAAGAACAGTTTTTTCCTGAACGTCTAAAATATTTAGTTAGGAACAGAAAGCAGTGGATAATTACAGGAGTCTTAAGAGGAACAAAAAAATTGTAAAAGTTTGGATTAGAAGTGCATTCACAAATGTTCTAGAATTAGGCTGATGAGTAAAATTTTATGTCATCAAATTATTTAGAGCAGCAGACCCCAACATTTCAAGCTCCAAAGACCGGCAGAAGCAGGGGGGATGGGGGAGGAAGGGGATACTTTTACACAAGTAAGCTAATCTTGCGCATGTGCAAATGAAGCTTTGTATGCTCACCCAATACTTGTGCGGCCAATGGGTCATGTATTGGTCACAGTCCACAGAGCAGGAGTTAGAGACTCCTGATTTAGAGTGATTTTTTTTTAAAATGGAAGAGTACCAAGGTTTATGTTGGATTGGTTCAGAAATGGGGAAATGCAGTTTGGTGTAAGCCGTGTAATTAAATTTAAACTACTCCATAATGAGGAAAAAGAAAAAAAGAAACTCCTGACATCTCCCATATATTGCTGATGGTTATTGTGATGGAATGTGCACTTGAAGATGTGTGTGGGGGTGGAGGGTGGGATTGTAGCAGGAGCACTGCAATTTTCCAGGGAGGAAGCAGTGCATTGCAAAGAGAAGCCCAAATAAAGATACTGCAAAGTTCCGAACGTGATGGGTTAGGAAGGAAGAGGTCCAGGGTAGTTACATCGTAGAATCTCTCAAGATATATTCATTAGGTTAAAAGGTTAAAGCTTTAAGCCCATGTCACACTGGCCAACAGATGCAAAAAGGACACAGCGGACGAGCAAAATGTTCCATCCGTTGTTATC
>BHFT01003340.1:0-37701 GCA_004320025.1 Laticauda laticaudata | reverse complement strand
AAAACTTTCTGAGCAGATGAAACGTCAATAAACGGATGCTGGACGGATAGAGAGGAAACAAAACGGAGGCAGTGAGTACATCGCATTTTCCAACAGTGGCAAGCTTTTTTGTCCGTTTTACATCCTCTTTGCATCCATTGGTTCAGTGTGACAGGAGCTTAACCTTGGGTGTCTGGGCAAATGTCATCCAGCAGCAAGGCAAGGAGTGGCTAGGAGGATAGGGGAGGGGAGGGGCAAGTCAGGGCCAGGAATAGTGAGGCATGCTATTCAGCTGGTTCTCCAAACTGCACAAAAAGTTTGCTACCGGTTCCCCCAAACCAGTGATGAATCCCACTACTGCTATTACTATTGATCTTCTTATCATTCTTATCACCCATCTCCTCCCACTTGTGACTGTATATCTGTAACTTTGTTCTTTATACTTTTACAATTTATATTGACCATTTCCTTGTATGATTTGATTGCTTTTTTTGTACCCTATGACTATCATTAAGTGTCATGCCTTAAGATTTTTGATGAATGTATCTTTTTTTTTTATGTACACTGAGAGCACATGCACCAAGACAACTCCCTTGTATGTTTAATTACACTTGGCCAATAAAGAGTTCATTCATTCATTCCTGCCAAAATTTAATATACTATGGAGAAACCAACAGAATATGTCCCACTTAACACTTAGGATTTGTGGGTCGGACTGTAAGGAAATAAAAGCTCCTGAAGATCACTTGGACCACAGCTGTGTCAGGCTTTGCAAACAAAAGTGAGAGAGGTACAGAAAAGAAATAACTTTTGCTTTGATGTAAAAAAATGTATCACATTTCCTGGGAAATAGATTTGCCACTGCATTGACTTTATCAGCAAATGATATCTGCTTGGATCCAACTTTCTTTGGACTAAAGATTTATGATTTTAAAAAAAGTGAGAGCTTTTTCTGGAGTAGAACAGATGTTTCTTTGAGTGAGATACAAGAAAAGAGATAGATGTGTAAAATGTAGGTCTTTAGGGAAATACCTATTTTTAGAAGCACCCTTTCTTTGAAGTTGCGTATAGAAAGAAGCAGTTACATAATATGTTGAACTTTAAGATAAAATTGCATTAAAAAGGCCTCAATTTTTTTTTGGGGGGGGGGATTTAGATAACAAAAAAAAAATACCAAGCACCTTTGAAGAATTTTGTTTTGCTTAAAAAAAAAAGGTACTCTGGAGATTTCTAAGATTTCTAAAAGCTCCATAGGTTGGAGAAAGTTACTAATGAAAATATGTTTTGAATAAAGGCTCAAGTTAAAGGAATATTGCTTTGCTAGCTCAAACAATAAAACTGAACTGGGTTTATAAGGATCCACAAATATGTAACATGTTGCAAACTATCGTAGAAATACAGGGTCCAATCTGGATTGTTCATTGCGACCAGACATTTAGTCTTCAGAGTTTTTGGACTCATGCTGGAGCCTCATTCTATATGTAGTATATATGTGGTGCCTGGCTGTGTATGTGTATACATACAATAGCCCAAAGCAGACATTCTCCAAGAGAGAAGTTCCCTGAGGATGGGCCCAAGCATGTGTCCAAATGCTCGGAAGACAAAATCTCTGGTCCTGATGAACTATCCAGATTGGATCCTGCAACATTATCCTGGGACCAGAGGTGGTATTCAGCAGGTTCTGACCAGTTCTGGAGAACTAGTAGCGGAAATTTTGAGTAATTCGGAGAACTGGTGGTAACCTTCCCACAGGAATGGGAAGGGAAGGGAGATTTTATAGTATCCTTCCCCTGCCACGTCCACCAAGCCATGCCACGCCCTCCAAGCCATGCCTACAGAACCAGTAGTAAATTTTTTTGAATCCCATCACTGCCTGGGACACGTATCTTCATTCATGTCATAGGAATCCCCATATAAAGGGACTGATTTGGAATATACTGTATATCTCCTAACAGCATTTCAGAGTTTATTTACAGTGTTTATTTTTTATTTTATATTCAGTCCAACTCCCAAAAGACAATGGGCAGCTCACAACCCCAAACAGAGGAACAGATAAGAAATTATAAATAATAAATAAATGTATACATCCAGAAGAGTGAACATCTTGCCAAGAAAACTGAAGGGATTAATCCAGACAGTTGCCAGGGGTCAATGTTGATTCCAAGATATAAAATAAACATATGCTTTAAAAATATACATGCAAAAATAAAATAGATACACATACACACACTCACACAGATATGGGAGTGAAATGAAAAAGCAAAACTACGACAACAAAAAGATGTGATATTTTTAATTACTTGCAGAACAACTGCAAGTAATTAAGATGGGAGCCATGCATATCATTTACTAGATGCTATTGTTAGGACAGACACTTCAATAGAGAAGGTGCATTGGCTGGGTCCGTCCCCCCCCCCAATAGAGTGAGGGTGTTGTCCTCTGCGAGGTTGGATTTTATGTAACTTTTGCATTCATCTATACTGAAACTGGTAGTTGAGGAATGGCAGCAGGGGGTGCTCTGAGCTCCTCTGAGCTGACCTAAAAATAATGGGCTGATATTCCTGCCCTCTTTGCTGTTGGACCCATTTCTGACTCTCTACCCTGGAGGAAATTTCCAAAAGTTATTTTCAAAGCTCTCTGGAGAGAGATAAGCAAATCCAGTTATGTCTGACATAGCCATTTGGGGAGCCAGCTGCTTTCATAAGCTGAGTCATAGCAGACTATTAGCTCCCAAAGACCTCAATAGTGAGTTGTTTCTGTGTTAGAAACAATGTTTAGTTGTTTTCTGTGTCAGACAACTTCCTCTGAGATGTTCAGGATTGGTTTGAGTCATTTTCTGATGGGAGATTGAAGCAGTGTTGTGAGCATTCTAGAGAGCTGGAATTAATTGAATTTTTAATGATTTAAAAAGGCATAAAGAACATTTACTCTCCATCTACATTATCTTTCTCCAAGATAATGTAACCAAAAGGTCATTAATTGTAACCCAAAGGTCATGAATCACTGAAGAGTTAGTGCTGCTGAACTGATACCTCTAACACAATGTCAATTGTGTCAAGGGACTTTGGTAGTCTTCTAGTCCAACCCCCTACTCAAGAAGGAGAACTTCTTCCATTTCAGACAAGTGGCTGTTCATCCTCTTCTGAAAAGCCTCCAGTAATAAAGCACCCACAATTTCTGAAGTCAAGCTGTTTCACTAGTTAATTGTTCTGTTAGGAAGTTTCTCCTTAATTCCAGGTTACTTCTCTCCTTGATTAATTTCCATCCATTGTTTCTTATCTTGCTTTCTGGTGCTTTGGAAAACAGGTTGACTCCTTTTTTTTTTTTGGCAGCCCCTCAAATACTAGAATATTGCTATCATGTCACCTCTAATCCTTTTAGACTAAGTNATCCTTTTAGACTAAGTCCAGCCCAACTAGAATTTCATTTACTCTTATGTACCACCAACTTGCTTTGACCATTAGCAGTTCAGATTCTTGTATAAGCATCTGGACTCCTGGTTTCCAGAGCTCAATATTTTCTAGGTAGTCTAAAGTTCTAGAATTGATAGACTTCTTTTGTTTCTCCAATGAAAAACAATCTGGAATGAATATGAGAAAGTGATATGAATTACTTTAAGGAAGAGAAATAGGTTCAGATGATATATTGTGCCTTGGACTTAAGTGCACAAAAAGTAGGGGCTTAGCTATTTGTCATAGATGCTGAAACCATAATCCTGAATTTAGCGAATAATGGGATTAGAGACAGGTGGATAATATTTGTGATGATGACATTATCACAGTGGGTGGACATCATTCTGTGGTTCTCAATGGTTCTCAACCTTTTTTTCATCATGGACTCTCTTTAAATATGGTCTATGGCCATGGATCCCAAGACTTAACTCAAAATATAAATCATAACATTTCTTCAAGACTTCACAGATCCCCTGTAACAATATTATGCCGCTGCCCCACCAAGGGTCTGTGAATGACAGGTTGCAAACTACTGGGTTAAGATATTCATTTTGCCTGATGTTACTTTATCCCTGAAACTTTTAAAGAAAAACTGGTTTGAACATCTTATTCCCATGCATGAAGGGCAAGTTGCAAAAATGAATAGAAAAATGACAGGGGATTAATTGGTCAAGAGTGCCTGAACATTCTGATCCAAGGGTATGAGAAGTGAAAATAAGCACAAGGAGGGAAGTGTTGTGTGGCTTTATATTAGGCAGGAAATCAACAGACCAAACTCTTGTTCTTTAGCATATCAAATCTGTATAATCCTGAAATGGTCAGTAATTATGCATTTCCTGATTTTAAAAACAGTGATAATGAACTGCATAAGTTTGTGTTAATGAACATTTTTTTTGAGAATATGGAGCTGAAGGGAGGTTGCCAAATGCAGTAAAGGCTAGGTCACACTGGCCGACGGATGCAAAACGTATGCAAAAAGGACACAGCGGATGAGCAAAATTTCGGGGGTGGCACTCCATCCATTGTTTGATCCGCCTCTCAAAAAGTGCCCCAAATTTTGTCATAAACAGAATGAAAACAATGGAGAAGGGAACGGACGGGCGGTAGTACGTAGCGCAGGATGGTAAGCGGATGTTCATAGAAGGTCTAGTCAGATGGCAACGGATGAAGCGGATGACACATCCGGCAGGCTTCTGGGGTGAGAATAGCGAAGTGGACGCATAGTGGAAGGAGCAGTATTCAGGAGATGGCGTAGCAGATGACACGAATGCATCACGGACGCTTATAAGATATGCATAGCAGGATGCATAGCGGCGCATGCGTAGCAGATGCAAAGCGGTCACTGCACATTGCGGGGAGGATGTGCAATTGCGATCACCTCCCGCGATATAAAAGGATGCAGCTCGCAAGCAGTCAGCATTCAGAGGAAAAGACCTGCTGCCAGAGAACATCTTGACGGAGAGAACACCATTGGGGAAAGAAGAAGAAGCCGTGTGCCTATTCCTGCCAGCCCTGGCAAGGACAGGACAGAAGCACCATCCCACCCCCTGGTGTGACTCTGAAGCTGCTGGTGCTTTCTGCTGCTGCTGGTGGTGCTTCCTGGTGTTGCTGCTGCCTGGTTGCTTCTCCTGCTGGTGCTGCTGATGCTTCTCCGGCTGGTGCTGCTGGTGCTGCTGGTGCTCTCCTGCAACTGCTCCTTACGTGCTGCGTTGCTGCTGGGTGTTTTTCTCCTGCTGCTGGTGGTGGTTGTTGCTGCTCGCGTGGGGCTTGCTGTCTGACTGGTGGGTGGTGCTGCTGGTGCTTCTCTGCTGCTGTTGCTGTCTGTGCTCTGCTGTGATGGACCTAGCCTCAAGGCCTCAAAGCCGTGCTGCTGTTAGCCCTGAAGCCCCCTGCCAGAGGAGAAGAGGGCAAAGGCAGAAGGGAGAGAGGAAACAGTACTCCATTGTTCCAGCGACCATGAGGAGGAGGTGCTGGAATGGTCTGAGGCCGAGAACGAGTACCTGTGGAGAAGGGCCACAGGCTCTATCGCGATACAAAGAGGAAGCAGGCAGTGTGGAGCAGACAATGCAGAGAGCCTGGGGCTACACTTCAGAGTGTACTGCCTGGATGCGTGGAACGCCCATGCACAACTGGATGTATGGCAAAGCTGCCTCACTATATCCGGTCAGGCTGCTGTCAAGCTGCGAGCTGAAACCGGCCGACGACTTTGTTCTATGGCCAGCGTGAAGCTTCCTGGAAGGAGAGATCTGCCACGGAGGAACAGCCCCTCTGTCAACCCCCAAACCCTCAGAGCATGCCCAGTCAAACAGCCATCCTCTTCCAGCCAGGAGACAAGCTAACGTGTCCAGGCAGCGTGGTCTCTTACGAGGGCCCGCAGAGCAGAGAACCCCCCCGACAGCCTGCCACTCCCCCATGCCAGCAGGACATGGAAGGATTCCCCTTTCCTCAACATGTCGTGATGAAGAAATCAGCCAGCAGCCAGAGACCATACGCTCACCCCCACCCCCAGCTCCATCCTTCCACAGATAAGCAGGCAGAGAGGCAGGACCTGGAGGGACAGAACCACACTGTCCTGCTGGAGATCAGGGAACACCATTCAAGACTAGCACAGTATCTTCTCTCTTTCAGCTTGGTCCACACCGAGAATGCACATCCTCTAACTGCAAGCCTTCATCACGTACGTGAACACAAAGACCCTCCCATGGACCTGCCAAAGCCTGGATCGTATTATATTTGAAGTACCAGGTGATGAAGGAGAAAATCACAGCACTGCTGCATCACCCTCAGGCCCAGCTGAACCTGCTCCGACCCACTCCAGGTCTTCCACAGGTCTCTCACAGCCCTTCCATGGCTTTTCAACAGCCCTCACCTACCAAGGGCTATGAGTAGTACCCAGGACTTCCCACACCAGAGGCATCCCTTCCCAGTCCAGGCTCCAGGTTACATCGCACGCCAAACAGAGTGGCCTCACCTCACCGAGCTGCACAAACCAGACAGCCCACTACACTCCTCCTTCTATCCACCCCCACAGCCAGAGCCCCTCAACAGAAAATCTGTCTTCCAGTACCTCGTGCCTGACATCCAGCGTCTGAGGGAAGGGCCTTCTCAACTCACGGGACTGAGTCAGCTCTCTGAGACTTCCTGAAACACACCATCCCCTGTTGCTACTCTCGGGCCAGGCACCCCAATGGCGCCTTCAGAACCAGCACTCCGAGCAACAGCCAATCTTCCACAGTCCCTTGGTCCCCTCGACAGCTGAGACCATGGACATTGCCTCAGAGTGACTGAGTAATAGTGCAGAGACTGAGTCTGTTACCTGTTCACTTTCATCTTGGCTTGAGAGACACTTTACTTGGCGTCAATTCTCTTTTTTTAATTAAAAGTGCATACAGTTACTTTAGATAGTTGTTAATAAAGGTTATCTTTGCTTACACACTTGGTTCATTTTATTTACTGAATAAAAGTCGTTTTGTCTGAAAACTTTGAAAAAATGGGTTAAGTCTTTGCATGCTTGGAGGATAGGTTAAGGTATTTGTGAGATGGGAAAGATAAGCTTGTGGATGTGGTATAAGGGATAGCTGTGGGATGGTAAGGATAGCTGTGGAATGGGTTTAAGCATAGTTGGTGGGCCCAAATGTGGCTAGAGGATTGTTTGTGGGCATAGATAAACCTCAGGCAACGGCATAGTGCGAACTTCGTATGGTCCACGCCTTCCCAGCTTGCCACACATATGGCCCTTTATTATTCGAAATAACAATTTATTCAATGATCAACACATTTCAAATGAACCAAACCTCTCCCCTTATTAATGCCCTATTCATTGTAAGGCCACTCAACATACATGGCACCAAATCCTCATCAGCTTGATGAGACAGGCTCAAGGAAGCATACCATTAAGCATCTACCAACCTGTCTGCCCACTCTTACTGCTCCAGGTGAGTGTGCGAGCGCGAGTTGGTATTCAGGAGTCACATTGGCCTCGCTTCCTTTCCCTTCACGTGAAGAGCTTTGTTGGGCCTTGCACATCCTGCACCTCTTCAAATATATCAGGTTTCGCCCTCTGGCCTCTATCTCACCAGGCTCCCATGTCCCCATTGCCTTGTTGATGTGCTCCCACAAGCCTGTTCTGTCCAATATAACTGCCGTACTGGGTGCGCATGAGATTGATGCAGGATGCCCAGCAAGCTTCCAGCGATGGCTCCTCACAGTTCGGTGATGCCAGCCTGCATGGTGGTGAGAATACCTGGAACCTGTTGGCCAGATGCAAGGCGTTCTCCACCAACCCGTTTCTTGCCCTGGACAGCCTGTAGCTTTGAAGATCCTCCTCTTCAACGGTGTGACGGTAACCTTTAGGGCCTTTCCATGAGGTTAGGTTCTGAGGCAGAACTTGTCATACACCCACAATGAAGAGGGCACATCTTGTGTTCGATTGGCGTAGGGGTCTGGACCCTGGAAAACCATGATAAGGTTGCGTTACCAGCCCGATCCTTTGAGGTCACTGGCGCCTATCGGTATACTCTGCGCTATCGTGCGAGAAGCTGACCCGTTGCCGACAGCATCAACTTGTAACACTGAACTCGTAGTCAGCATCAACCCATGGCGAAGCAGGTGATCGAAGCCCTGAAAAAGAAACCCTTTGTAGTGTGTGATAATGAGGACCCTGAGTTGGGTGGAGCGTTGTTAGAACCCCGTGCCATGTGCTTCCATCTATGGCCTCCAACCGGTATGGGTGGAAAGTTTCACCTCTGATACACTGCCTTCTGCAACTTGTCCGTCCAGTCGTTACTCAGGTGGTGGGGGCACTTGAGGAGCTTCTCACGTATTCTTCGATGTATGGCCGCTGCACCTACGCCACTTTTGCTTGATCTACTGGTCTGGTTATTGCGAGGGTGTCTGGTGATGCGAAGCGATTTCAATTCGCATATTCCCCTTTTTCGCCAGATTTTTTCTGATGGCGGGCCTTTGCTTCGGTGAATATACTCTTTTTTTATTCGGGTGACGACGTTGGTTTCTGTAATTGTGGTTCCAGATGGTGGCACAGTGCCACAGAATGTCTCAGTAACCACCTTCAGTCCATGTCCAGCTGGACGAAGTGCGCTGCTTGGCTAGCGTATGGCGCGTGCCGGGTCTCAGACACTCCACAATCTTCATCAAAACATGGCTTGCTGGCTATCCTCATGAAGTGCGTGGTTAATGCACCAAGGGTCTTATTCCTCAGTTCCACCATCTAGCGTTGTCATAGAGTCAAACTCCACTCTTTCTCGCCGATCCACCCTTCTTCGGACCCACACAGCTCTGGCGAACGTCTCTTTCTTCTCCTTGCATAGAAAAGCGTGAAACAGTCTGAATAGGCGTTGGTTCTGCGTGTTGGAATGATATTGCGAGCTACCCATAAGGAGGTGACATAGTCGACTCCTCCCATATGGTGGACATCAATGGATAATGTGAAGAGGCAAGAACCAAGTGCAAAGGTCTCTGTACATCACGGCTGCTGGAACTGATAGGGCAGATTCCAGGTGATTTCCTCCCCCTTTTAGTGTAGGAAATATCGGTTTTTCTGCCTAGGTTGTCCTTCCACATACTCTAGGCAGCTACTCCAGACATCCTATAATAATCCAAAGATACGCTCCATATTAATGAACATTTTGTCCGTTTAATTCTTTTATATATGAGATTCATCGCTTACATCCTTGTCTATTTCTGTGCTTTACTAACGCTCATCATGAACTCACGTGTGTGGAGTTCCGTGACCTTTCGCGTGTCCTCCCCACTTGTGCCACTTGCAGCTGCAGTGGATATGAGTTCCGGGATGCCAGAGGACCTGCCGAGGGGATGACAGGCAGAACATGTAACGGGAGATGTCAACGGGATTGCTGGAACGTTTGTTGCCCGTTATGCTGTTGCGGATTTGTAGATCGTACATGCGAAAGGTTCATCCACGTCAAATAAAGTTTTGTGACCGCAGCCAAAACTTTTTTGAGTGGATGAAATAGCATTAGACGGTTTATGTTGATGGCAATAGAGCGTATGATACACATACGCAGTGGAGTACAGACACGGATGCATCGCATTGTCGCAACGGATGCAAGGTTTGTCTGGTTTACATCCTCCCTTTGCATCCGTGAAATGCAGGTGGCACATGGGCTTAAAGACCAGACATATAATGAAAGCAAAGGATGCAGGAATAAATTTGAAAATTGATGTCTCAGCAGTGAACAGAAGAGCAGGACAAGAATTTGATTGGTTGTTTAATTCTGTCTGTGAATAACTCTATAATGCAAGGCTGAGTGGCCATTCTGAATATGAAATTGTGAAAATGCACATTTGTTTGCAACAATGCTCATGTTATTGATGAACGAACCCAAATAACTGTGTAGGACAATGCTAGACAGAATGAGATTTTTTTCAAATTGGTTCCATGAAGTCCTCGGTTCACCAGGATCTTGTGAGAGAGAGAGAGCGAGAGAGCGTGTGTATGGGGTGGAAAAAATTAGTATCTTTCCAAAAGGCAATGCAGGTTAAATCCTGCTTATAAACAGTCTGTTTAGTGACCAAAGTACAATTAGCACTGAAAAAAACTACTTCATGACTATTTTTCACACTAAAAGCCAATGTAGATTTCCCCATGGTTCAAGGATCAAAAATTGAGACATTTGCAAAACGTAACTCAATTTTATTGACAGTTGCAGTGTCCTGGGCCAGAGAGTGCGAATAATTCTAGCAGTGTTCTGGGCTCCCTGACCAATATCTGGTAAGGAGATTGGTAGTGGAATTTGAGGAAGTAGTGCCAGAAACCCGGTCCAGAAATATCACCTGCTGACTAGGCCCCACCCCATTCTTCTGCCTCCGAGTCCCAGCTGATTGCGGTGGTGTCTTCTTTGTTTGCCCTGCACAGGAAAGATCAGAGCTGCGAAAGCAGGTCTAGTGTGTTCGGTCGGGAAAATGGAAAATGAGATTTTTGCAGTATCCCTTCCCCTGCCACACCCACCAAAGCCATGCCACAGAACTGGTAGTTAAATATCTTTTTGAATGCCCACCAACCAAAGTAATTGGGGCATTTGCAAGCCTTCTGACAAGCAAAATTTCAAATGGAAGAAGCAGCATCACTAACAATCATACTTACTAAGTTAAGCAAACTGACAGTGATTTTATAATAGCTGTAGGAAGCAGGTCATAAAATGCACCAAAATTCACTTAACAATTGCTCTCAGCAAGACAGAAATTGTGGATTCAGTTACTAGTCACTAAGGTCGTATGAACTCACCTGTAAAGGAGAGCAAAAATAAATTACATAAAGGCTGTATCCTTTGTGGAGAACTGTGGCTGATGAGGCTAAGAGAAAACTCTCTCTCTAATGAACAATCTCCCTGTGAACATAAATAGATAATCATGAGAAAGGCTAGGACTTATTATCTGAGGACCGTACCCAGTTTTCTCCAATGAAAAAAAAGAATAGTAAAATGCTCAGTTCCACAACCTTGAAAAAGTCTTCAAAGCTCCCTCCCCCCACCCCCCACCCGAAAAAATAATAGGTTTTATGGACGCAACAGGATATTATTGATCTAAAGCAGGATGGTGTCAAACTTTGTGCTGTCATTGCTTAGCGTCACGTGACAATATTGGGACGTTTATTCTCCTTTGCTAAACTGGGCAGAGTGGTCGGCCAGGTCACATGACATTCCCACCCACAGCCAGTCAGCTGTTGACAGCCGCTGATTTTAAAGGCATGTGCTGTTTGGAGGTTGGGAAATCAGTTGCAAGTGCCATCTAAATTCTTAAAAAACTCCTGAGACTGTTAAAAACAGTGATGAACATTTAATGTATTAAAAGGGCCAAGATAAATTTTATGACAGATTGCATGCTTCACAGTAATTGCACACTCTCTCATGCAGAAGATTAAAACAAGGAGATGGATTTCGTGTGCTTTGGACAGAGTATTAACTGAAAGTAATAAACTGGGGAGATAATATTAAGCCAATGCAAAGGCTGGCTAGGTGGTGTAGGGCATATGAAGAAGAAATGCCTTTGAAAGAAACAGGACATGCGTTTACATTTAATGTTTCTTCCATGAAGTGAGATCTTGGGTAGTCCAGTCCAGTAACATGGCTGTAATGTATGGATTTTTATTGGGGTACCCAAGCAGTTGCCCTTCACTGTTTGAGGTACCAGGCAGGAAGAAGGAAAAGTAGAGGAGCAGACTATCTTCTTCAAGGCTAAATGTGTGTGCGGTTGATTTTGAAAATGACTCAGTTGTCAACTCACGAAGCATTCCTGAACTGCTTCTCGAGTTGCCCCATAGCAAGGGCGCCATAGGGAATCCAAACCTGTGCAGGTGCATACAGAGGAGTTTGCCATTTCAGTCAAACAAAGCACATTCCAGCCGACAGGTCAAGAGTCATCTCTAAGAAAACCACATGGCTGGAAGATGATGATTCTAGATATGACTGAAAACACATCTCTGGAGGGAGGAGGAACAGAGTCAGAGCAAAAACATGAACTACAACTGAGGTCAGAGTTGCCGCTTACTAAGTCCCTGTGGGACATGAAGCCTCGCTTAATAAATAACTATGGATTCTTTTGAAAGCTTGGCCTTGAGCGATCATGAAATTAATTTATGGCGAATCCAGTTGGAATCCCTGAACACTCAGATACAGTAGTCCTCGAACTTTATGACCACAATGTTCGAGTTGCCAAACATTTCTGTGCTAAGTGAGACAGGTGTTGGGTTTGCCCCATTTTATGACCTTTCTTGCCACAGTTGTTTAAGTGAATCACTGGCACTAAAGTTATTAAGTTAAGGTAGGTCACTACTGGCCAAAGTGACGACAAACGTTATGCTAAAAAGACACAGCGAGCTGATGAGCAAAATTCTGAGGGGTGCGTTCGCAGTCATTCGTATCCGCTCTCCAACAAAGTTGGGCCGAGAAATTGCATAAACAGAAGGGAAAAATAGGAAAAGAACGGACGGGGTAGTTACGTAGTGGGATGTTACGCGGATGTCCTAGGAAGAGCCTAGCGGAATATGACAGTGAATGGAAGCTTCGATGACACCTTCCGAAGCGGGCTTCCCGTGGGGAGAACTGCAAAAGTGGATCGCAAATAGCAAGAAGCGGTGGATGCATAAAGCGGCATGAAGTGGAATTCCATCACGGAACGCCTATAAAGCAAAGCGGATGCGCGCCGCGATGATATCGGAATGCAAAAGGCATTCACTGTGCATGCGGGGAGTATGAATTGCATCAGCGTGCCGCAAGATATAAAACGACGTGCAGCATCATCGCACAGGCATGTCAAAGGGAAAAGATGTGCTGCCACACTGTACATCAAGCAAAACAGCATGGTTCGTCAGTCAGCGGAAAAAGAGGAAGCCTGTGCCTACTCGTTGCCAGCACCTGGCTAAGAAGGACAGAACCAGCATCCTTACCCCCTGGCCACTGACTCTGAAACAGCTGCTGCTGCTGTGAGTGGACAGCCCCAAGGTCCTCAAGACCCTTCAAAGCCCTCGCTGCTTGAAGGCCGCTGCTGCTCAAAGCCACCGCTGAGGCCTGCTGCTCAAGCCCCTTGAAGACCCTGCTGCTCAAGCCCCTGAATGCCCTGCTCCTCAAGCCCCTGAAGGCCCTGCTTAAGCCCCTGCTAGAGGAGAGGAAGAGGCCAAGGAAGGAGAAGGGAGAATAGGAAAACAGTACACTGTTAGACGGGACTCATGAGGATGAAATCGGAATGGCTGAGGAGAATGATAACCTCTGCGAGAAAGGCCACAGACTGCTATTGCTACACCAAGAATCAGGAAGATATATTGGAGAGACAAGGCAGAAGAGGCCTGGGGTACACTGCAGATTATTCCTGGATGGTGGAAGCACGATGCCACACCTGCTATGGCAAGCTACACCTCAACAAAATCCATAGGCGGGCGCTGTCAAGCTTCACTGCAGCATAGATGTAACGTCAGGGTCCACAGTGCACGTTTCCTGCGAGGTGATATCTGCCATCACGAGGAGCAGCCCCTCTGAGACCCCTCTCCCTCGACACCCAGAGTGAAAGACAGTCCTCTGCCGAGCCAGCCAGCGCAGCGAGCCTGTCCAGCAGGAATCTTCAAGGGCCCCAGTGGCAGAGACCCCACTGACAGCTGCACTCCCCATGCCGGCAGACTTGGAGATCCGCCTGTCACAAATTGGAAGAAGAAAGCAGCAGTCACGAGAGGCCAACCCACACCCACACCCTCACCCAAAGCTCGCTGAGATGCAGGCGAGAGGCAGATCTGCGGCGAGTGCCAAGGACCACGGTGTGCTGTTGGAGATCAGCGGACACAATCGTAAGACCAGCACAGAAACGTCTGCTCTCAGCAGGTCCACTTGGCGGACAAAGGCCATCCATCGGGCGCTGCCACACCTTCATCACCTAAGTGAGCCACACCTTCAGGGACCTGCCCGAGCCTTCAGTACCAGGTGTATAAGGAGAAGATAACAGCACTTCTGTCCACAACACTCTAAGCCCAGCTTGAAGCTCTAACCTACCAGTCCAGGTTCTGCTCTTCACCCCAGGCGATGCTCACAGCCCTCCTACGACTTTTCAACAGCCCGTTCACCTCACCAGGGCTATGACAACAGGACTTCCACAGCAGAAGCAGACCTTCCCAGTCCCAGGCCCAGGTTTCATCGCACGCCACAGGATCCCCAGTCCTCACCCAGCTGCAGAACCAGACAGCCCCACTACACTCCTCCTTCCTCCACCCCACAGCCAAGCCCATCAATGGACAATCTGTCGATCAGTCTTGACCTCACATCTTCAGGTCCTTGGATGAGGGCCTCTCAACTTCACAGGACTGAGTCAGCTCTCGACAGCTTCCTAAGAAACACACCATCCCCTGTCTTGTACCTCTGGGCCAAGCACCCCAATGGCACTCAGACCAGCACTCAAGCCACAGCCACCTCCACCAGGCACTGCCGCTTAACACTGCAGATGATGTACATGACTCAGAGTGACTGAGAAATGCGTGTTCAGCAGACTGAGTGTACTTGTTCAGTGTAACTTTGCTTAAGACACTTTACTTGGTTCAATTTGCGTTTTTCATAAAATCATAAAGTTTACCTCAGACAGTTAATAAAGGTTATCTTATTAAGTCACTTGGTTCATATTTTATACCTTAGTAAAGTGTTGTGAAAACTCTTGGGAAAAAAATTGGTTAAGCCTTGCCGATGCTTGTGGGATTAGATAAGGATAGTTGGGGATAGCATTAACCATCCAGTGCAAGCATAGTTGGACTGTTGTTCCCCTCAGTCCCAGCTGCACACAAAATGGACCTTTATTATCAGCATAAACAATTTTATTCATTGATATCAACAGCATTTTAAAATAAAAAACTCTGTTATTAATGCCCTATTCATTTGTGGGCACTCAACATGACATGGCACAATCTCATCCATTAATCATCTGTCATCCTGTCTTGCCACTCCACTGCCTTCCACTGGGAGTTGCAATCAGTCTGTCTCAGTTGGTTGCGCTGCTTCTTCCACTTCTACAGTGAAGCTCTGTTGGGGCCTTGCACATCCACAGTGTCTATGCAGGGTTTTGTCCTTGCCTCCGATTCACAGGCTCCATGTCCCCATTCCCTTGTTGAAGGTCCACAAAGGCTGTTCTGCAACACTGTCCACTCGATTGCGGTTACCGGTGTGCGCATGAGATTGTGCAAAAGATTGCAGCAAGCTTCACGATGCTCCTCACAGTCCCTAGGTGATGCTTGCATGCGTGGTGAGGAAGAACCTGGAACCTGCTGGCCAGGGATGCCAAAGGCGTTACATCCCCACACCGTCTTGCCCTGGCACAGCTGTAGATTGGAGCCTCTCTTCATGGGGGAGGTATCTTGGAACTGTACAGCTTCATTGAGTAGATTATTGAGGAGAAACGCCATCATCACCCAATGATGAAGGTAGGGGCACTCTTGTGTGTCATTGGGGTTAGGGGGTCTAGATCTGGGGAAACCCATGATTTAGAGGAATATGCTTTCCAGCCATCCGTGACGGATACACGAGCGTGTGATATACCTGCCTATACTGAAGCTTGACCCGTTGCTGAGCATCGATGTATATGAACTTAAGTTAGTCAGCATCAACCCTGCAAAGAGATGATACTGAAGAAGCCTATGTAGTTGAAATAAAGTGGACCCTGGCTGGGTGGAGACTTTTGCAGCCCACGCTGGCTTCCATCTATGACTGCCAACAGGCGATGTGGAATGAATTCCCACCTCTGATTCCACTCTTCTGCAAATTATCGCTCCAAAAGACACCCACCCTTGTTTCAAGTGGTGGGCACGTTTGAGGAGCTTGTTCACGTATTTCTTCGAGATGGCCTGCCACACTCGCTGACCACTTTGCTGAGGCTTTCGTGTGTGCACCCTCCATGCACACTGTATGTTTCTTGCATGTGCGTTCCAGAGGCCAGGTGCCACAGCAGTCATGCCACCTTCAGTCTCAGGGTCCCAGGTTCGGCATGGAAGTTCGGTTGCTAGGCTGGTCAACCTGGGTCTCAGCAACGCTCTACAAGTTCGTCAAACGATGGCTTGGGTGCATCCTCACTGAAGTGATAAGAATGCCATGAGGGTCTTTCGATTCCTCAGGACCACCATCAAACTGTTCGTACAGTTCATAACTCCATCTCTTCCAACGCATCCATCCTTGGACTCACACCAGTTCGGTTGGACGTCTCTTCGTCCTTCTCTGTATAAACAAGGCTGAAACAGTCTGAACAGGTTTTCGGTCTCTGGTGATGAAACAATGATCACAACTACCAATACGTCTAACTGTGTTCATGATCCATGGTGGAGAAACAGATTGATGATGTGGAAGAAGGCAAGAGCAAGTGGTCTGAAGAGGTCTGTACCACCATGGCTTGGCTGGACTCATACTGAGATCCGGATGATTTTCTCCCTTTTTAGGAAATATCTGGTAGTCTGATTCTGGGGCCTTCTACTATTTACTCGTAGTAACATACGCAGACATCCTAAATAATCCGTGGATACATTCCCAGATACAAAACCATTTTGTCTGTTTTAATCCTTTATATATGAGATGCATTACCGCTTTACATCCTTTCTATTCAGTTGCTACTAGATGCTGTGTGTAGAATGTACCAGATGCACCTTTCGTTTCCTCCTCATTTCCATTTTCAGCTGCAGACTGATGTGATGAGAGGATGGCCAGAGAGATGACCAGAGAGGATACAACACGGAACGGTTTAACGGAATGATAACAACATAGAACGTTTGTTGACTTATATGCTGTCGTGGATGTACTTCATATGCGGCATAAAGTTTATCTGTCACAAAGTTTTGTGCCAGCTCAAAAACAGGACTTGCGCGGATGAAATTCAGACTGAACAGATGCATCGAAGGATAGAGTGTATGAAACACATGTGCATAAGTGAGAACACAACGATTGACATAGCGTTTTCCAAAGAGATGGAAAGCTTTTTTAAATGTGTTACATTCCTCTTGCATCCATAAGTGCAGTGGGACAGGGCCTTAGTTAACAGGATTATTAACATAGAATACTGGTTTCCCCATTGAGTTTGCTGTCAGCAAGGTTCTTGCAAAAGATGATCACATTATCCATAGGGAGCACTAACAACCATCATATAATATGACGTCAGTTCCAATCAAGTCTGGAATTGTTTTGCATTCACCTGGCCATGGGAATGCTCTAAAAGGGTCCACAAGTGTGAAAAACAACCATGTCTATTTTCTTAAGTCCGTGTTTATAACTTCAACAAATCCTACTTTTACCAGTTGCTCTTACAGATAGCAAGTTAACAAAAATCAGTCTAGGTACATGTAACAATTGGTAAATGTTTATTCAATACTGATGAACAATACTGCCAGTGACCTTTCTGCCAGTACTGCTCTCAATTTCCATACCATTAGCTGTAATACATGCTGTTTACTCTTAATGTCGTAGTTAACAAACTTCTCTATACTTTTAAGTTATACACTGCGATGGATACACTGTCAAACTACCATATAATCACAATTTAGCAGTTGTAATTGTACTTGATATGGCTAAACTACAATCTTTATATGCTTTCTTTATATTAATAGCATTCTGTTTCTTACCCTTTTCTACAGTATCTGGATCCTTAGCCCACCAAGAAAAATAGTTTCCTTACAATAAGGCAGTAAGACAGTTTCCTTTCCTGGTGTGTGCTTATCGTTCTCTCAGTTGACATATCTATCGCCTGTCTTCTTTGACTCTTCTAATAGTCTTCCAGTTGATGCCAGTCACGTGTAAGCTTCATCTCTGTTTAAAAGCTTCAGTGAAACAGTATAATTATAAATAAGTTTCATCCAAAGACAGAAAAAAATGACCTGTAAACTTTGACTGCAATATGACGGGAAAAATCAGCTCCTTTTCTGTGTAGGCTCTTGTAAAGTCCTTTTCATAAACTCCAAGATGAGGCTTAACATATACCACCTTTTATGAAGACAGGCTCTAAACAATTTACTAGTTCACCCACACATCGGTTGAACATAAATCCTCTTGCCAAATGAACACCTAGCAGCATATTTTCTAACACACGAATATCTCGACCACTAACTGGCTGACGTCACTCAGCCATAGTCCAATTATCACTCAAGAGCTTTCATATCGCCGGTTAAGAGTCAGCTATTTTCTTCTTTATCGTTCATAATCATCCGGTCCCAAGTGTTCATCAGGTGTTCTATTAACTACAGTCATAATCTGTTCTGTACGCAGAAGTAAGCTGACCTTCATATGACCAGGAAACCATAATTTGTCATCCAACTGGATATCTGGTATACGGCTTACTGTTTTGTGCGCTTGGTAGTTAACAAATAACCACAAATAGCTCCGCTGCATACTGGAAAGGATATATTCACACTGATCCTCTCAATATCTCTCTGGACCATAACCAATTTAATATCCCTTGAGTAACAAGGATATGCATCATGGAAATGTTATAGATTGGCAGTAGTCTATGAATAATTATTCAGCCACAACAGCTACCTCGATCTGAGCATGTTTACTTTTAGAAATAGCACATTCCAATAAAGGTAGGCTATATCATGTTTAATAATCAAACGAAATCCAATTACAAACATGCTTCTTCACAGTGCTGTTTGTATTTACAGGTAAACAAAATCACCAACAGTAAGCACCACGCTAAACAGGAATCGTCAGACGACGACAGAATGTCAGAGATATTGCATTCAGAGACTAGGCATGCAGAGAGCAAGCCATGATCTCTAGTTCTTTATGCAATCACAATTACAAATCTAACCACATCGGAACATATACAAATCAATACAGTACAAGTTTGTCTTAAAGCTTACAAATGTACGTTGTTGGTTTATATATTTACCAAACCCCAACCTAATTGGGTGGACAGAGTCTTAAACAGCGTTGTATCTACAATCCTATATGTGCACTGTTCCTAGTGTATGATTTTGATTGCTTATTGCTAACCCTGATGACTATTATTGTAGTACTTTAATGATTATGATTCTTGACTCTTGACAAATGTATCTTTTCTTTTATGTACACCGAGAGCATTTGCACCAAGACAAATTCTTGCATGTCCAATCACACTTGACCAATAAAGAATTCTATTCTATTCTATTCTAAATCAAGGACTACCTGTAATTGGTCTGAACCTATCAGGAGCTCAAGAGCTCTGTGATTTAATAATCAGCCCTTCTTTTTGCAACCTTCTGTGTAAGGCTGGAAAAAAAAAAGAGTGCTGCAGTTTCACAAATCACAGCAATTTTAATGAATCTGCTCTTCCTTTTTGGTCTTTCCCTCCAATATTTAAGCCAAGACTGCTGGCAGCTGTAATCATCCTTGATTAATTAAGGGTTTCTTATGTCAAATAGAGTTTAGAATTCCTTCTGGGCTGCATCAGATAAAAGAAAATACCTTTGTGTGGAACAAGGGTCTTCAAACTGGGCAAGTTTAAGAATTATAGACTTCAACTCCCAGAATTTCTGAGCTAATATGACTGGAAGAGGAATTCTGGGAATTGAAGTCCACAAGTCTTAAAGCTGTCAAGTTTGAAGATCCCTGATGTAGAATAAGCCTATGAGAAGTTTTGGGAAGGAGTGGTGAATCAGAATAAATCTGCTCCATTTTATTAATATTGCAAAATAAATGTTAGAATTCCCATCACTTAAGATTTGTAAACTTATTGCTTAGATCAGTGTTTCTCAGCTACTTTAAGCTATGAGGACTTCAACTCCCAGAATTCCCTAGCCAGCATGCATGGCTAGGGAATCCTGGGTGTTGAAGTCCTCATAGTTTAAAGTTGCTGAGGCTGAGAAACACTGCCTTAGATTAAGCTACTTCAGGGATACAATGTTGCATGAAAACTAGGTATAACAAAATTTTCTTAAATTCATCCGCTACTTAATTAGCCCTGAGATTGGTCAGGAGGTCTTATTAGATGGTTTCCAATATATTTTCCAATTCTTATATTCTATGATTGCATGTATTTCCTTACCAAGATTTTTAATTTTCTCTGTCCTGTTTAATCCCAAGATTAAATGGGTGATCCTATTGTTATATTCTTCTATTGCTATCCTATTGATATTGATTGGTAAGATCACACTTGGATACTGCATCCAGTTTTGGTCATCACAAAGTAAAAAAGATCTCGAGACTATAGAAAGAGGACAGAGAAAAGCAACAAAGATGATTTGGGAACTGGAGGCTAAAACATATAAAGAATGGTTGCTGGAATTGGTTATGTCTAGTTTAATGAAAAGAAGGATTAGTGGTGACATAATAGCAGTGTTCTTATATCTCAGGGGTTGCCATAAGGAAGAGGGAGTCAAGCTATTCTCCAAAGCACCTGAGGGCAGGACAAGAAGCAATGATCGAAATTAATCAAGGAGAGAAGCCACCTAGAACCAAGCAGAAACTTCCTGACAGAACAATTAATCAGTGGAACAATTTGTCTCCAGAAGTTGTGGGTGTTTTAGAAGTTTTTAAGAAGAGATTGGACAACCATTTCTCTGAAATATTATAGGGGTTCCTACCTGAGCAGAGGCTTGAACTAGGAGACCTCCAAGGTTTCTTCCAACTCTGTTATTTTTCTTATTCTGCTATGATTTGTTTTTGACATTAGCTTTTGGATTTGTTTTTATAACCATATATCATTTGGCAATTCTTAAAGAAAGAGCAATGAAATCAAGGTCAATAATAATAATAATAATAATAATAACAACAACAACAAAAAAGTCAGGATGGCAATCATGTACCAGATGATACACATGTGCAAAGGGAAAGAGTTTCAATCACAAAATTGCAACAACCATCTTAATTTTTTGCTCCTGCCCTTTTGAAGATAATGTTGATAAAATAATATAAATAAATAATAAAAATTATGTCCGAATAACTTCGCTACCAGTGGGTGGCCTTTGAGAGTGGAGTACATGAATTTTGTCTTGAGATCTTGGAGGAAAAAACTGGGATTTAAAAATAAGAAAATAATACTATATTTATGAAGCAAAATTCTGTTGCTGGAATTTTCAGAGGTCATTTTTTCATCCTTATATAGTACAAGAAAAACTAAACAGTGTGGTACTTTCAATTAAAGAAAAATTAGAACAACTAACAGAGGACCTCCTGTTCCTGAAAAGGAAATGAGGGAGACAACTTTATTAATTAACCAGAGAATGGTCACAGTGTGAGTTGTGTGAATCTTGCTGGGCTTGTTAATAAAGCTAAGTCTGACCCAGATCAAAGTCTTGGTGGAACACCAATATTTATTCCTATATATAATATATGTGATGACTGTGACGTGTTATGAGATAGTTATGCCAAAAAATTGGGAAAACAAAGGACTATTGATTTTGACTGTTGGAAAAGTGATATCTAATTATTGAGTGGATTGTGAATATATATCAATGAACATAAATATATTTAAATATAAATATAATGTGCTTGCTCTGTGTGTATATACTGTATACATACAGACCCACACACTGATACAGACCTCTCTCCCTCCCTCCCCCCGTTTGTGTGTATGTGTGTGTATGTATGTGTGTGCGTGTGGCAACACAGCCAATGACCCAGGATATTACAGCACAAGACCCAGGATGTCACAACAATAAAACTCAGAAGGTCATCACACAGCCAGATCGTTACAACACAGGAGACTGATAGACACACAGCCAGTACCTCAGCCACACAGGTTCTTATGAAAAAGCCAACCAATCTGCAAACATCAACTCCATCAACCAATCAAGAAATAACAACACAGCCAACCAGCCCACTTACAACAGAGACAGCACACCACACCTCCCCACCAGTATTTATTCACACTTTACTTGCACAAGCATGAAGCCGAAAGCACCAGCCTGAAGATGGCAAGTGGGACCTTGTCGAAACATCACCAAGATACTCTCAATCTTACATGGGAAAAGATCCAAACATACCAAAACCTGCATACACACAGATATATATAGTTTGGGGATTCTACACAGAATCTTAACTGTTCCTAGACTGCACTCCTCTGGACAGAGAACTCTTATCTTTTTCCTGTTGGAGCCACTCTCCCAGCTTTGGAGTCACAATCCCAAATGTACACTCCTTTTGGCCTGTATTTTCCCCATCCTCTCCAGTTCTTCCATCAGGTACTCCATCCTGATACTTCTCCAGCTTCTCATGCTTCTTCTTCAAGCATTGATTAACAAGCTTTCATCAATTCCAGGTTCTCTTCTCTCGTCCATGTATGGTTCGCTCCAATAGCCCACTTATCATCAGAATGTCCTGGTTCTTCATCATTTGACATGGATCTTGTTCATCCAAGTAATGTCCAAGACTCTCCTAGGTTTTTTGTTGTTGTTGTTGAAGTCAGAAGGTGTAGCATTAGCGGGATTTTGCCCATGGACCTCCATAGGTAAGGTAGCAGCTGTTGTGGCCTGTCAGTCGCCAGCCTTTCCAGCAGCTGAATCAGAGGAGGAGGAGACATGGGAGTCAGGTTCAACATCAAGGCAACCTGAGAGTTCTGAGGGCAGAGAGAATGGAGCTGGCAGAGAGAAGGGGTGGAGCCTGGGCCATCCATCAGCCCTCAGATGGGGAGTCTGGAGGTGACTGATGAGGAAGAGGAGGAATAGCTGGGTCCAGTGCCTGACGTGCATGTGCACAGAAGGCAGAAAAGAGGAGAGCAGTGGAAATCTGTGGGCCAATCCTTGAGAAAGAAGAGCCACTGCTGCTAAGGAAGCTCTGGGGATAAAAGGCATGGTGTGGAAATGAATAGATGTGACAGACAACTATTCATCTTCCAACACGCTGGACTTGTTAGACTTGTTGAGAGAGAAACGTTTTGCCAGGGTTGCCACCACTCCTAATAAAGGAATCTTTGAGTTCACTTCAGAGGGTTTGTCATGTTGGGGAGCTGGCTGAGAACAAAAGCCTGAATTTTAACTGTTGTCTCCTACATCTAAAGCTCTAACCACTACACCATCCAACCACTTTTCAAAGGCATATCTATCTCTATCTAATCTTTATCTCTATCTCTATCTCTATTTTATTGTATTTTGTGATCTGCGATTTTGTTGGTTAGAAATCATGTTTAAATTGGAATACTTGAGCAGAAGGTTCTTTTCTTCAGTTCCTAACTGCAGTGTGAATGTCTCCCTTTATGTGACACCTTTTGCTACTTGTTGTTCATCATTTACCATTATCATCCTTCATTTTTATGACACAAAATTGTGCTACTCTCTTAGTTCAATGCATTTGTAATTAGTTTTCCATTATGTTTGTCATCTGTATAACCAATATCAACTCATCTGAAAAGGTAGCCTTTTCCCATATAATGCTTAAGAGGCGATGACACAGACAGAAAACACTTCTAAATTTAAAAGATAACAATTATTAATTTTTTGTTTTGGATGTCAACAATGCAGAAAACTGAGATAAATATAGATCTTACAGTGGTGACTGGCAAATCTCCCTACAACAATGATCTTTGAAATCATTTTACTTATTTTATTGCACTTATACTGCCAATTACCTAGTTCTTTTGACATTTGAGAGTTTTTGCAAATATATGTATAATGATTGTTAACAAATACAGGTAGCTGACCTTGGTTGACTTTTCTTTACCTATACATACAGGGCAGGAAACACATCCTATGTTTTGATTCTCTTTATTGAAATCAAATTTACTTTCAAACTGTGCTTCAAAGGAGGGGAGATTAGTAAAGCTATTGAACTAATTTATTAATCAGGGGGCTGAGGGAAAGTTATGCCTTTCATTATACAGCAATTACAATATACTTAGACTTATATATCGCCCCATACTGCTTTACCACACTCTCTGGGCAGTTTACAATGTAAGCATATTGCCCCCAACAGTCTGGACCCTCATTTTACTGACCTTGAAAACTGAATCAACTTTGAGCCTCATCTGGATTGAACTGGGCATAGTGAATAGAGAATAGATCTGGAAGAGACCTTGGAGGACTTCTAGTCCAGCCCCCTGGTCAAACAGGAGATCCTATGCCATTTCAGACAAGTGACTGTTCAATCTTTTCTCAAAAACTTCCAGTGATGAAGCACCCACAATTTCTGAAGGCAACCTGTTCCATTGGTTAATTGTCCTGATGGTTAGGAAGCTTCTCCTTAATTCCAGGTTGCTTCTGTCTTGATTAGTTTCCATCCATCATTTCTTGTCCTGCCCTCTCATGCTTTGGAAAATAAATTGACTCCCTCCTCTTTGTGGCAGCCTCTTGAATACTGGAATACTGCTATCACCTAGTCCTTCTTTTCTCTAGACTGGCCATGCCCAATTCCTGCAAGCGTTCTTCATATTATTATTTTTCTCCAGGCATCATCTTAGTTGCTCTTCTTTGCACTTTTTCCAAAGCCTCAACTTCATTTTTGTAATGTGGTAACCAAAACTGGATGCAGTATTCCAGACAGGTCCAATCTAAGTATAGTATATAAAATCATACATTGCAATGTCCTACCAGTCAATGAATACTTCAGCTTCAACCATAACAACACAAGAGCACACAATAGATACAAACTCAAGGTTAACCACACAAACTTGATTGCAGGAAATACGACTTCAGCAACAGAGTGGTCAATGTCTGGAATACCCTACCTGACTCTGTGGTTTCTTCCCCAAACCTCAAAAACTTTAACCTTAGACTTTCTACTATTGACCTCACCCCTTTCCTAAGAGGTTTGTAGGGGACGTGCATAAGCGCACCAATGTGCCTACCGTCCCTGTCCTATTGTTTCTTTTATTTTTCTTATATGTATTCATTTCATGAATTCATAACTATGTTTATCCTTATACTTATTATTTTGTAAGCAATTGATAAATCAAATAAATAAATAAAAAATAAATGTGGCCTTACAAAGGCTTTCTAAAGTGGTACTAGTACTTCACGTGATTTTGCTTCTATGCCTCTGTTTACACAAGCAAGGATTGAGTTAGCTTTTTTGGTTGCTGTCACACACTGCTGGCTCATGTTTAAGCAATCATCCACTAGGAATCCAAGATCCCTCTGACAGTTACATTTTATGAGCCAAGTTTCACCTAAACTGTACTTGTACCTTTGGTTTTTCCTGCCCATATAGATATTGTCTTTTCTCTTGTCTTTTCTGATTAAAGAAGTCAATTTAGCCATCACATCAAGTTCCCTCATTTTCATCAACCATTCCTCTATTGTGGATAATGCTAAATGTTTATATCTTTTTTCCCTTCCTTTTGTATAGGTGTACATTTTGTGAGGGGTGCTGAGACAAGAGAGCTAAGGGCTGAAAAGATCTTGGCTACCATATGCAGCTGGCCAGAAAGCCACACAGAAAGAGATCAGAGACCACAAAGCCCATGAGCTGTTGTCAGATTGCATGTGGATTAGAGGAACCCTAACATTTTTCTAAACAATCTGCAATTGCTATAAATCATAGGGATCATATTCTTTGATTACCAAAATCATGCCTAACATGCCTCAAATCTTTGAATTGCTGATCAGATTAGGAATAATGGAAGGCTTGGGTTTTTTTTCCCCCAGGAAGAGTATTTTCTCATTATCAAATAAGGAAGCTGGAATTCTCCAAAGATTTATGTTGATGGTCTACTTGTTTGAAGGGGGATAAATATGGTAGGTATGATTTGAGACGGGTAATCATTTTATTTTCTGTATTTCTTATGCATACATTTCTCAGATGTTCCTATCATCTCCATAAATGGAATAGAAAGAAGAAAGGAATTGCGAAGTGAAAAAATGTGTTGTGGGAGGAAGCAGATTGAATAGGCTCATTTGTAGTTTTGTTTGACTTTGATGTTCTTTCCTGCCTAGGCAGCTGAGAAGATTTCCAGAAGGATGTTTTCAGCACTGACGCACAAGGCAATTAACAGGTTTCTATTCTGGAATTCAGGCCACTCCCAGCTGTGGTGTTTGTTTAAATTTTCAATGGATTCTGCCCTGGCCAATTGAGCACAATTGCAAGTTGGTTATTAGTTGCCTATACCTGCTTAGTCTAAATCTTCTCTTAATCAATGAACATGGCCTTCTCCAATCAGGGAGAATGTTCAAAATAATTTTATTGCATTTGCAATGCTCCCCACTGATTTGACCTGCTGTCTTGTTAATTATATTGGGGGAAATTTCAGTTAGTACTTTACCTGGAATATTAAAACCAAAAGTTTTTACCTGATGGAATATGTCCAGTCCAACTCAACCTGACTCAGAAATGTTCCAAAAGAGCAATGCTATCTTAGAAGAAAGAAGAATCATTGGAAATATTCACACTGTCTATACTTACAAATGTTGCCACCAAATTTTATTTGGACTGTGAATAATTGGCACTTCTGGGAAAAAAATGATAGACTGAAGACAGGTCTGTGATGACCACAAAGGATTGAAGAGCTGGTAAGTAGACAGGTTATAATTCCTCTCCAGACAAGCGAGGACTTGAGATTGGCCACAGGTTCTCCAGGCAGCTGCTCCTCCCAAGAAAACAATATTACAATGGTCCTTGAGAGTTTTATAGCTCTAGGATATGAGTGAACTCGTAGCTTGCTCAAATCATAGTCAACACTTTTGAAAGGACACTGGGTTTGCATTCTTTTTTTTCCTGACCATATTCAGAAATTGTTTACTAACTGCTTTTCAGCTACTTGAGAATTTTGGATCAGCAAGTTTTTATAGCACTGGATTAGTTTCCATCAATCCTTAGCAAAACAAATTTTAAATGTAACTTTAAAAAACTGTTTTTTTTAATAAACAGCAAAAGTATGATTTTTTTTCTTTTTATTGTTTTATTTTTTAGTGTCTACACATTTCTGTTTTAATTCTAATATTCAATAAGAGTGCTACAAAAAGGAATATTTAATGGGAGCAAATATTGGATGTGTGCATACTTAGGAATAAGTATAGTATATAGTATAATAAGTATATTATACTATAGTATAATATATAGTATAATACTTATTAGAGTACATGATAAGTATATACTATAATAAGTATTATAGTACATACTTATTATAGTATAATAAGTATAGTATATAGTATAATAAGTATACTTACCAATAGTAGTAAATTAATATATTGGTCAATTAAATTTAAATCACATTCTATTTGTCAAAAGGCACCTTTTGTCATGTTTCTGCTCATTTTTGAAATAGGACTTTCAGCACATCATTCTAACTCATAGTATATCACACCCACTAAATCAAAAGTTTGCACTTACTATGAGGCTCATTTTGAAAGAGTTCCCAGAGAAATGTTAGTCCTCAGATTTTTGTTTAATCTATACTGATCATTCAGACCAGCAAAGCAGCACTGATGACACCGACATATTTTGAGTATCTGATTATATTTAACATTCTTAATTCTTTGGGAATATTTAGCAAGTGCCAAGAATGAGATGTCTGAGTTTCTTTTTTAAATTATGATCACTTTCTACTGCTGCTGTTCTTGTTTCTGGAATTAAGTCATTGGGAGGAACTATACAAGGCCATTGAAGTCAACCCCCTGCTCATTCTAGGAATACATTTATTCTAAGGAATACATTTTGAAAATATGGCTATGTAGCACCTCTTTGAAGACATCCAGTGAAGCCCACCATATCTCTGAATAATTGGTTCCACTGTCAGTCTGATTTTATTGTGAGGATGTTTTTTTCCCCCTAACATTCAGTCAGAATCTGGCTTTCTACTACTAAAACATATTATTTTATATATTCTGAAATTATGAAGAACAAAACTTGACATCTTTCAAAGCTAAACTTGCTTGTTTCCTTCAGTTTCTCATCATAGGATTTCATATCTAGTCCCTTGTCTCTTTTGAACCAGTTTATTTGAATAGCAACAGCATTTACATTTATGTACTGTTCCATAGAGTTTTACAGCCTTCTCTGATTGGTTTAAAATGTCAACAGATTGCCCCCAATAATTTAGGTCCTTATTTTACCTACCTCAGAAGGATGGAAGGCTGAGTCAATCTTGAGTCCATCTGGATCAAACTCCAGACTGAGGGCAGAGTTTGCTTTCAATACTGCATTCTGACCATTGAGCCACCATACAGAAGAATCTTTATAATTTTTTTCCAAAGTAATTTACTTATGAATAGGATGCCATGCTTAATATGGAGCCTGAGTATTGCAGAACTCTTTCTTGCATGATTTGGAAACCATATTTCTGTCAATGAAGCCTAAAATTGACTTTGCCTTTTTTAAAGTCATATTTCTATACAGATTCACTTTTAATTTAAATATGAAATCCTTTTCTTTAGAATGGAAAAAGCGCAAAAGCTGAACAACAATTTTATATGGTTGCAAGATGCAGGAAAATCTAAGAGGCTACTCAGGTAGCTTCATGGAGCTCTTCATTAAACTGTCAATTCCGGTGGACAAAGATTCACTAGGTTAGACAGAGAACTGATGGAGAGGCACTTATTGTTTAAAATGAAAGAGGTAGCTGAAAGATTGCTTCTTTTTTTAACCTTTAAATTTTTTAGTGCATTTCCACAGAGAATAGATCATTTGGAAAATACAGGTTTTCCCCATGCACCTCCTTGATGTTAGCCCTTTGAGGGAGTCCAGACAAGAAGCCTATCTATGAGTATCACACCAAGTTTAGTGAAGGGGGAAAAAGTCTCAATACATCACATGACTCTGCCGTGACGACATGAGTTTGAAACCCCTGCCCTGGAGGAATTCTGTTCAATCCCTAGTTAAGAGCAGATCAAGAGAAGGCAGAAACTCAGCAATTAATGGGAGTTTTTTTGAAAAGCACAAATATGTATTCATTTTAAAGTATGCTTCATCATTCTTTCATATTTGAGATAGCAAACCCAGTGATAAAGTACTTCCCTGGGACAATTTCATTTTAGTGTTGTAGTTGTAGACATTAAGCATAAATGTAAATGACCTTCCATTGTTTGTGACCTCACAAAGTCTTCATTTTCCAAATGAAAGAATTTAAGAATTTAATGAAAGAATTAAAGCAGAGGTGGGCTTCACATAATTTAACAACCGGTTCACCTCGTACAGAACTGAAAACATGAGTGCGCGCACAAGGCAATTTCATGTGTGCGGCTTCCAGCACACCTTCTTGGGTAGCCACAGTGAGTAGAGCGGGCAAGGCATGGAAATCAGCTGGACTGTGTGTGCGGGGTGAGTGAGCCAGAGAGGGAGATATATGGGACAGGATAGCACTGGGGCAGGTGGGAGGGCCCAGCCAGTGGTCGGAACTACTGCTATGGGCAAACCAGTCCAAACTGGCAGCAGCCCACCCATGAATTAAAGCAAAATTTACTCATTCACCTATCTAAGCAAGGAGTTTTTCAGTTTTTCCCTGTTTCTGTTGGATTCAGTTGAACTCAAGAGTAGAACTTTGAATTCTTCTACTTTCCATGGATGGACTCTCTCTCTGTTTCACATCCTTGTATGGTAAATACTTTTCCCAGAACTGGATAAAAGTTGCCATCTCTTAGAAATGAAGAGGCTATCAAGACCATTGAATTCAAGCCAAGGAATCCTATCTAAGCATCTCTAGCAAATGACTGTTCAACCCCTGCTTAAACACATCAAGGCTAGAGGAAACAAACACCACTTGGGTAATTGGTTCAATGGCTGGAACTGCTGTTCCTTTTCTCATTTTTGTTTCTCTGTTATTTTTGAAAACCATCCAAAGAAAGCCTATGACTCGAGATTTTGTGATGGTTCATTGTTTATAGCTCCTTGATTGGCAGATGCAGCGTGATTGCCTCCACCTTGGGATTAACTAAAATAGTCAGAATTAGGTCAATGCAGGTGGGTGACATGCCCATGTTATTTCTTTCTTGATAATAGTTAATCAAAATTCACAAGCCTCTTAAGATCTAGATTTAATTTGAATGTGGGAAAAACTGAAACAGGCAGACCGATCAATCACTACCAGCCCTTCGCAGGAAGGAGGGAACTAGGAGCCAAACAGACCCTAAGCAATCAAGCAATTTATCAGGCTGACATTTTTCAGGAGAAAAAAGAAATCCAGTGCATTTTTCTGAGGCACTGGTTCAGAGTTCCTCCAAACTGTCAAAGTGTTTCTGCCCTTGTCCTTAATTTCTTTCCTCCAATCTCACAATTTTGTCATCCATAAATATTCTGAGCACTTTCAGGCATGCATGTAAATCAGCATGAATTAACAAATCTGTTTCCATTGCTGCTGTGTTGAAATTCCTCCAGAGATGAATTTTTGGAGTTTTCTTGTGTGCTTCCCCAAATTGTGGGAATTCCACCTCCCCCCTGGAAGATGTTTAATGAAGGGTGGAGAATTCAGGAAGCCATTTTCCGTCCAATGTACACATAGCTTCACAGTGCCACCCAGTGGCGATTTGTCAGAATGGTGATTCCACAGAGAAAAGAGAAGGATGGGAAGACAGGAAGACAGAGAGGGAGGGAGGGAGGAAAAAAGGAGTTCTCTCTTATATTCCTAGCAATTTTTTTTAGGTTTTTTTTTCTATTAACAATGGTGGCCAAATTAAGGAAAGATTTAATCAAAAAGTCTTAGAACTGATTTCTGTTTATTATAAACTGTAATAGATAGAGAGCTAAATTGTGTTTCTTCATAGGATTTCCTATCTGGCCCAGAATATTATACTTCTTCCAAACAAAAACCAAGTTACGGACACATTATTATGGAAAAAAATCTAAGAGTAGAGAATGACATGGTGGTATATCATAACCATCATTTGTTCATTTGCCTATAGACTTCTTCAGACCTGTATTCTCTGTGTTATTATTAGCACTATATTAGCCTCTTGTTTACTCTTACAGGAAGCAACATTGCAATGAAGATGATATCATCCAGAAATATCTGACAAGGAAATTAAAAAGTATTGGGGGGCTTGGGTGTGGATAAACAAACTGAAGAATAATCTAAAGAAGGTATGAAACTTTACTTGTTAGAAGACAAGGAATTCAAGAGTAGAAGTTCAGTTTATTCAAGATAAATAAGCACTGAAGACACTGATTTGCAAGTTATAATGTCAGTAGGGGAAAGTATTGAACATGTATAGAATGCATGTATTCACTCTATTTAGTGAAATCAATTTATGTTTAATGCACTTGAAATTAATTAAATTTGAGTCTCTGTTTGGACTGTCACTTTTTTAAGTATGCCCCAATGGGAAATTGTAGCCTGCGGCATGCTACTCTGTGCAATGTAGAATTTGCATTTTTTAAAAAGTACACCTTTGTACAATAGGAATGATAGAACTACATTATGTTCCTATCCAGAGCTGATCTTCTCCATTTTCTGCTACAGATTGTTTGCAAGAGGCAGCACTGAGATATTAGTCTATGGAGAAAGACTGAAATTTATTCATGAAAAACATTTCAGGCTTGGAAACATATCAGAACAGAAGAAAATTAATTTTGAGATCACATGAGGATGACAAAGCAAGAGGGATCATATAACATAAAATTAAGATTCTGGGATTTTTTTAAAAAAATGCATTTAGATGTAAATAGAATTTCATTTTCCAGTGATTGCTTTATGAAGCTCAATGTCTTATTTAATTAATCAGAGAAGTTTGCATTAGTGACAAAGTCCCCATCAGATTACTTTAAAGGTGTCAGTTCTGGGAAGATGGCATTAATTGCAGCTCCATCAAGGACTTAATAAAGAGTTACAATATCTTCATTGGAGAAAAACATAAAGCGCAAAACCCAAGAGGGGTAGAGTTTATCAGAGAATGCAATTTTCTAATTAGAAAATGCAGATGCTTCAGAGCATTTGAATGCACAAGCTAGCACTGTTATGCTTTTTAATCTGATGCCCAGCAAGGAAGTAATGAGACTATCAGAAAGGGTTGGGTAAGCATTTCAGCTGAGCATTTTAGCTGAAACATCTGTAGTGGTCCATCTGATTTCAGTTCCTAGCATTGGAACTTCCTTCATTCCTTATGAGTGGTAAATATCAGTGGTGGTATTCTACTGGTTTGGCCCAGTTTAGTTGAACAGGTACTAAAAATGCTAACATTCAGCTGAACTGATTGTAAAAAACCAGATACCAGTTCAGCCAAACCAGTATTTCATTTTTCTTTTTCCTCCCGATGTTCTGATGATCAGCTGTACTGGGATCCCCCTCACTATCTTACTGCTTCATCCAGGAGGCTTCCCTGCACTCCCCCATGCTCTGTTTTTTGCCTCCTGGGCCTCAAGGAACCCTCCTGGGTGCAAAAACAGGCTACCAGGAGGCTTCCCAGAGGCCTAGGAGGCAAAAAAAAAACAGAGCACAGGGGGGAGGGGGCAGTGCTACAAAAAAAGAAGAAGCCACACCCACCCAGTAACATAGCCACTGCTACCTTGCCACGCCCACAGAACTGGTAGTAAAAATATTTGCATCCTACCCCGGGAAATATGTTGTTAATGAGATTGGGATAATGACTAGGAAATGCTTGACGAAAGGAGAAAAGGGATCAAGTAAACAAGGCAGGAGAACATGAATCTCAGTCCATTTATTCCCCCCCCCCCAGTTTTATATGGCAGTCCAGACATCTTTCTCAAAGTACAGCAACTATGATAGGCAGTTGCTGAGTGATGAAGGCAAATGGCATTTGAAGGCATCCATTCAACTGATGATTTATTTTTTTCAACCTCTTTTGATAATCTTGGACTTTGAGAATCCAACTTTGGATTATTGCCCCCTAGCATTGGAAGAAACATTCTGATAAAGCTACTACAAGCTTTATATTATATTATATTGTATTGTATTGTATTGCATTACATTGTATTGTATTGTGGTATGTTATGTTATCTTATCTTAAGGTGGGTATTTATTCTTCTACTGGTCTGTCCAATGTATGTGGCAGGGCGTGATGCACAGGGGACTTCATATATGCCATGGTTTTCCAGGTCAATTTTAACTTTTATCTTTGATAAAATTTTATCAATTTGATAAAATTGATAAAATTTTATCAATTTTATTTTGGATGGTTGCTATTTTTCTCTCTGTTTTGAAGGCAGTCTTCAAAACCACACCAACCGCTACCTCAACGCTGAATCCCACCACCACCCAGCACAGATAAATTCCGTGGCCAAAACACTAATCATCAGAACCAAACTCCTGGCAGACACATATAAACACTGTTGGTCTTCTAGGTCTCTGTTATGTCTTGGTGTGTTTTTGTGGATCAAGTTGGTGATTTTGTTTTTTTCCATTTGGTTTCACCAACTTGATCCACAAAACACACCAAGACATAACAGAGACCTAGAAGACCAACAGACCTAGGAACATGCTGTCTTGCCCTACTAAGAGGTACTACAGATAAAATCAGTAAGATACTACACAGGCATCACATCAAGACTGCCTTCAAAAACAGACAAAAAAATAGCAGCATCCGAGAAAACCCCAAAGACAATAATGACCTGGAAAAACCAAGGCAATACAAAATTCCCTGTACATCATGCCCGGCCACATACATTGGACAGACCAATAGAAGAATAAGTACCCGCTAGCATGAACACAAAAATGCAGTAAAAAAGCTGAACACACCTCCTCACTAGTCAACACATGAAAACCACAGGTCACAACATCAACTTCAATGGCAACTAAAACCCTAGCCACTATAGAAAACCCCAACACAGAATCATCAGAGAAGCCATAGAGATTGAAAAAGACCTGAAAGCATGAATAGAAGAGATGATTCAGCAGATTGTCAATCATTTGGAAACCTGCACTCTCAATAGAAAGATCTCCACACACAAAACAGAAACACCTGAGCACAGAACAGACTCCCTCTGATGCCTCCAACTCAAAACACCCCCCACCAGGCCCCAGGTGAAGATAGCTTGCTAATGAATAGGCAGCCGTCCTTTCACACGAAGCCAGCTGCACTGAAAGCCTCCAACACAAGACAGAGTGTTTGCCAGCCAATCAAAGCCACAAAACAGACAGAAAGAAACCAGAAACACCAATCAATCAAAATCCTATCCAGTGAACACAGACCCAGGCTTCTAGCCAATCAGAATGGACAGCCTCGAATTTGAAACCAGGAGCTGTGAGAACCCACATCCCATACAGAAGCCTGATGATGGCAGATGGATTCTGCTGAAACATTGCTAAAACTTTAAAAGCACTACAATGACGTGGGATAATACCCGAAGGAAGCTAAACAGAACACATGTAAGTACCGCGAAAGCTTAAAAAAACAAGTAATATATATATATAATCTCTATATATATATATTTGTGCTGTTTAGCTTCCTTCGGGTATTATCCACGTCATTGTAGTTCTGTTAAAGCTGTAGCAACGTCTCAGCAGAATCTATCTGCCATCATCAGGCTTCTGTATGGAAGCCTGATGATGGCAGATGAGATTCTGCTGAGACGTTGCTACAAGTTTAACAGAACTACAATGACATGGATAATACCCGAAGAAGCTAAACAGACAAATGTAAGTACCCGCGAGAGCTTAAAAAAACAAATATATATATATATATATACATTCAGTATATTTCATGAAACCAGGTTAAGAAAAGCTGCCCCAAAACATTTATTACATTACGACCTCTCCCTCCCACCAAATGCATCCATCCTTAAGCTCTTTCGCACTCTTTCATTACATCATATCTTCACATAAAATACATCACATAAAAACAGACAACTTTTTATAGTTCAAAGTAGAGTCATTATAGAAGTTGGGGATCAATCACAAAGTATTTTTCTGATTTTGTAGGTAAATCTCTGAGTTGAAAGAAAAATTCTTCAGTTTGGTCTAGTGATTAAGGCACCAGTCTAGAAGCCAGGAAATTGTGGTTATGAAGACTCTTAGTCATCTTGGTAATGGCTGTCCCAAAGATGCTGCTCAAAAAGCAACTGGACTATCTTGTTTTTTTTCATTGAAAACAGTTTGCTTCTCACCCAAGAAGTTTCCTCCATTCTGGACAGTTGTAGCTTTGGCACAGGAGATTGTTAATTCTAGTTCCACCTTCAGCATGAAAGTCAGCTGGGTGATTTTGGGCCAATTTTTCCCTTTCAGCTTAATTTTTCTCACAGGATTATTGTTGTGGGGAAAAAAAGGGGGAGGGGCAGGAGTGGATATGTTTGTTGCCTTGAGTTATTTTTAAAAATAATAAGACATTTTTTAAAAAAAAACTAATAAATGGAGGGAAAATAACAGTTATCATGGTACAGTGGTTAGATGCAGTATTGCTGGTTAATTCTGCCCTCTGCCAGCAGTTTGATTCTCATCAGCTCAATGTTGATTCAGACTTCCATCCTTCTATGGTCAGTAAAATGAGGACCCTGATTGTTGGGGGCAATATGCTGAGTCTGTAAACCGCTTAGAGAGAGCTGTAAAGCTCTGTGAAGCAGTATATAATTCTAAATGCTATTGCTATTATAAAACTCTGGTTTTCAGTAGAAGGAGAAAAGAAAGTAACGATGGGTATCTGACACACAGACTCAATAATATCACATTTGTCATGTTGTCATCATTTAACTGATACGAATTGTGTAATGTACAGTATAGGTAACATATATTCCATTGATTGTGCAATGATAGGACACTACTTACCCCTTTTGGAAATTGAAACATTCTTAACAACATCTGGGCAATAGATCAATGTTTGTTTGTCTATTTATTAATTTTTTATACCACCCATCTCCACTATAAGTCCCCCACTCCTCATATAAAGCAGCAGGAAAGAGGGTTTTTACACAACTTAATATTGGAACTGTTTTCTTCAAACAAAGTTGGTCCATGTATTTTCTTTAATAAATGTGATGTTATAGTATATTGTCAACACAGTTATACAATATGTAGGCCTTTTTTGTTGTTGTTAATTAGTATAAGGAAGCCAAAATGCTCTCCCTTGAACCATTCTCTCTCATTTTGAATTCTGCATATTTTATGAAACCCCAAATCCTACTTAAGGTGAGATATGAGATAAATTGTTAGAAACAGGACAATAAATAAACTTAACATATAAAATTATCATCCCCTAGTTTTTAGTCTCAGTCTCATAGGTCAAAGACAAAACAATGGCAATAGAATTCTTAATAGAATTTTAACGGTTGGAAAAATGATAGCCTGGATCAAGGATCATATAGAGGTACATTGTTCTAGTCTAGATTTCAATGACTTTCCATTTTATCCTCCATTTTTTCCATCCCTCACTAATCTTGCAAACTTTCACAAGAGGAACTGGTCCCACTTAACCTTGAACAAATAGCAGTATATGGATGTATTAGCATGTTCTGCACATTTTGACTAGACACTGAAACCTTTGGTCCCAAATAAATGAAAGCCTTTAACAAAAAAGGAGTTCCAAGAGTTCCTAAAGCAAGAGGACATATCTGGTTTCATTTGATCCTCCACCATTTCAGAAAGGTCACCCACTCATAAGTCTGTTATTGCTTGAAAGTGCTGGCTAGTTCTGCAACTCTGGTATATTAGGGCAAACCTCATCAGCAGAGTTCAGCAGCAGTTTTATAAATGTCAGCTCTTAAGGCTTACATAGGAAAGTTCATTGGTGCAGTAAAGCACTTGCTTGGCCTTTTGGATGGCAATGGAGTATTACATCCCAGAGGTCAGAGGGATACAGTTACATTATCAACAAGGGAACGGACAGGTTGATCAGTCCAGGAAGTCACCATCCTAATTAACCTTCATTACTGCTTAAGTCATAGGAGGGAGGGAGAGGGAGGGAGGGAGAGGGAGGAAGGAAGGAAGGAAGGAAGGAAGGAAGGAAGGAAGGAAGGAAGGAAGGAAGGAAATGAATCTCCTAAACAACATTGGGTCAGAGAAGCAAACCAAGGAATTTTCCCTTTGGAAACAACAAAAGAATAATAATAAAGGCAGATGCAGGTTAATGCTAACAATTTTTCATGAACTATTCCATTCCGCCCCCCAATCAGAATAGATTTCTGATGATTACTTTAAACACAAGTATTATTTTTCCTGATGCTTTAATAGCTTCATGAAAACTCCTATTATAACAGCCATTTTGGGAATAATGATCAACCACTGCTTTATATAGACTTTTTAGGGGAAATATAGCCTTTGGTTTATAAACATTTCATATATATTTACATATGCATGCTACACATCCAGCATGTTATTCTCTTCTTGGGTTACAATGTTATGGGAGAAAAGGAATAAGAAGTAACAAGGCAAAGAAATCAAAGGCATAAGAAAAAAGAAAGGAAATATATCCAGAATGGTGTGTCCATAGAAACTGTCACTGCCATATGTGCAATATGGCGACCATTACAATATTGACCAACATCCAGCCCCTCCTTCCTTTCTTCTTTCTTTTCACACATACAGTTTTTAAGCACACTTCAAACAGCCACTGTGATGACCCGGGGCATGGCACAAAAGCAACAAAGTCACAAAAATATGGAAAGTCCCTTTCATACTTCCAGCTTGGCTACCAATGTCTGGTTATCCTCAGCTGGAGATCAAACTCTTAAAAAAACAGTCTACAAAGGGAAGAAATGCAATCTGAACCCAAAGTACAGATAAATTAGAAATAAAAAAAACAACAACACAAACCACGCTTAAGTAATTAACGTGACAGGCCAGGATTATACATTACAGACTTCCAAAAGATAACAAAGCACACACAGTTGGGAAGATGCCAATACCCAGATAAGCCTCAAAAAATATAATGTAGACTTTGCTTTCAACAAGGTTACATGACAAACGACTCCTAAAACTAAAATCTTATGGTATCTTTGGACAACTGCATAACTGAATAGAAGCATTCCTGTCAAACAGACAACAAATGGTCAAAATTGGGAGTGTCCTA